>JZKD02S2334023.1:0-15773 GCA_000966675.3 Picea glauca
AATGCCGTAAGCATTGGATGGATTGAATGGCAGCCAAGGCCATTTTTTTGACATGTTGATACTTGATTTTAGTTGGTGTGAGACTTTGACTTAAGTACTAAATAACATGTTTGTCGTGCGCATCATCCTCTTGGACGAGAACCATGCCAATAGTGTACTCTGAGGCAGCAAGATAAAGGAAATAATCACGACTGTAATCGGGAGGAAAGAGAAGTGGGGCTCGCGTTAGGGACAACTTCAAAGCTTCAAAATCATTGTTAGCAATGGTATCCCAGACGAAATCTGAATCTTTCTTTAGTAGTCACGTAAAACCATGAGTTATCTCAGCATAATTAGGGATAAAACGATGAAGAAAGTTTGCTTTCCCCTGCAAACTTTGCAACTGGCGCAGTGTAGAAAGAGGAGGGAGATTAAGAATCACCTCAACCTTAATAGGATCCACCCAGATCCCATGACGCGAAACGATAAAACCTAGAAGACGGTCGGATTCTACGCAAAAAACGCATTTATGAGGATTTAAACGTATCCGATAGAACCGACAGCGAATGAAAATAGCCCGGAGGTGGGTAGGGTGATCGACTCTACGCATAGAATGAGCGGGTAAATCATCCAAATAGGGTTGAAAAATATGTTTGATGTCATGAAAAGCATAAGACATAGCGCATTGAAAAGTTGCGCCCGCATTCTTAAGTCCGAAAGGAAGTTTCTGATAGGCAAAAGTACCCCAAGGACAAATAAAAGAAGTCTTATGTTGGTCCTCAGGAGCAATGTTAATTTGATTATAGCCGGAGAAACCATCCATGAGAGAGAAGATTTCACTGCCAGTGCAGTCATTGACAATCAGATCGACGAAGGGGGTAGGAAAGTTGTCTTTGGGACAAGCATTGTTAATATCCCTATAATCAACACACACACGAATACTGCTTCCTTTCTTGTCACTTGGAACAGGATTGGAAACCCCTTCGGTAAGAACCACTGGTTAAATAAAGCTGGCTTTCAGAAGTTTTTCAACTACGAACTTGATAGAAGCAGCTTTATGTGGGTGAACTGGACAAAGGCGTTGCCGGACAGGTTTAGCTCCGGGGTATGTCTTTATCTCATGTACAATAATTGCAGGGTCGATACCTGGCATCTCTTCGTATCTCCAGGCGAAGATGTCATGAAATTCTTTGAAAAGAGATGTATAGGTGACTATTTCGTCTGAAGAACATGAAGCTCCAATATGGAAATTTTCAACAATCCCAGGTTTGATAGATATGTCAATGGGAATCATGGGCAAGATATTACTTAAGTTCCCTTCAGCAAACACATCGTTTGTAGTTGCGGGAACCGTCGAGATGACAACAAAGGTCGACGGAGACGAAATCTGTTGGTAGTTCTCAAGAGTCTGTTGTTCCAGAAAAAGTATGGAACGATGATGTCCATCATCCCAAGGGGTTTCCTCCATGATGGACATGATCATCTCGTCAGTGGGAAAAATAAAATGAAAAGGATCGGGGGACAACTCATCAAGAGAGGTGGTAGAAGGTGTTTCCGATTGAATGGCCTGATAGGCAGATTCAACCGGACTTAACAACATTGCATCGCCGAAGCGAAGATGATCTTCAGGGTCAAGGAAATCCAAGGGTCATGTGACATAGGAAGTTTATGAGGCACGGTGGAGATCATGTTGATAGAAGAAATAGATGGGTGTGGAACATCAAGCGGTGGAATGGGAAAAGTACCCATTAACGAAGAGTCCTTTAAAAGGCCTACACCAATGTTCTCATAACCCGGTGGGGTTTTAGCAATAAACGACACGTTGCCAGTACGGGTATCAGAATTGAAGAGGGCAATTTGGTCAACGGTAACAACCTTTTCTTGATGAGGAAAACGTACTACACGGAAAAGTGTTGATACAACCGCACGCATGGAATCGATCCAGCTATGGACAAGTAAAAGATTATAATCAAGAGGAGTGTCAAAGACTTCCACTTCAGCTTGGACCATTTTACCTTCTAACATGATAGGCAATGAAGGGAGAACACCCTAGGGCTTAAAACTAGAGCCATTGAAGGCTTTAAGAGTGTTCTGGGATTCATTCAAAGGAGGAGAGCCAATGGATTTCCAACAAGCAAGAGACATAACACACGTCGAGGAACCCTCGTCAATAACAGTTCGACAAATGTTTTTGTCGAAGACAACCACTTGTATTTGAAATGCGAGTTGAGGGGGTAGCCTTGGAATGTGATTTTCCAAGTCAAAGACTATCAAATTCATATCAGTCAGGTCAATTCCACCTATAGCTTTCAACAGTGCCTTCCATTGTGCAGGACAAGACTAAAGGACTTCAAGGGATGACATCGTTGAAGGTGCCTGGGCCAAATCTTCAACAATGTTGTAGTTCTGGGTTGCACGAGCATGAGGATTAAAAGCTGATTTCCGAACGACACCCTTAGGGGGGGGTCACAGAACTGTGTCAAGGCTCGGTCATTCAAGATGAAGAGGACCATTGATAGGTGGAGTTGCTGGAGTGGGTTGTACCAAAGCAGGAGGTAAATCATCAACCTTATCCCTAGATGGATAATAATCTTTGGCTCGAGTCTTGAGCGCAATGTAGTTCTGCTTAGAATCACTAGTACACATCAAAACATATGATGTCATAGAAGAATATGGTTGATTGCGAATGACCAACTGAGCCTGTTGTTGAGATGGGAAGGGTTGGGACAAGACGGCCGGTGCAGGTGGTTTTGGGGCCCCCTGAAGGAACTTAGTGACCTCGACACATCGTGGACAATCCTTCATGTAGTGATCATCACCACAGATAAGGCAAGGATATTGGGGTTTGCGCTTATCCTGGTCCTCAACAGGAGTAGTTTTAGGTTTCTCTATTTGATTATTATTTTTTCCCTCCTTATTCTTACCTCTCCCCTTTTTAGATTTGTTTTTACCAGCTGGGGTAGATTGAATAGCATTTACCTCAGAAGTTTGTCCGGTGGGAGTGGTAGGAGACAGAGCATTTGGAACATTAGAAGAAGAAGATTTAGGGTTTGTGCTTGAAACAAAATGTGATTGAGCTTGGGAAGTACCAATCACATCGTCAGCTGCATGCGAGGCAGTTGGATTAGTTGAAGTGCTGGAAGCATTAGGACGAGGTAAATCAGGTATTAAATCATAAAGTGTTCCCGTTTGCGAATAAACGAGATCAAGATACTGAGCACGAATTATAGCCTATTCTTCCATGACAACACCACCCATAGCAATGTCTTTTCCAATTTTGTTCACAAATGATTTTGTAAACCATTCTGCCAGTAACTGATCAGGGAATTCAAGTTTAATGAGACGTCGTCTCCTTCACTACTCATGGATGTGATCGGATATATGAGTGCCTTTAGTCTATTTGAAGGATGTCAAAATCTTAGTCCCGGTATCATAACGGATCGGTAACTGGTAATGTGTAAAGAAAGCCATATCTAGGGTATTGAAGTTAGAGAAGAAACCTCATGGCAATTCAATATACCACTTCGTAGCAGAACCGGTAAGGGTTCGTTGAAAAAGATGTAAACGAATAGAGTCATCCATCAACGAGTTGGATAAACACCATAGGTGAAAATTCATAACATGATTGTTGGGGTCCTCTCCCACTTTGCCATCGAATTTAAGAATGTCTGAAGGAAGCTTGGATGGCATAGTAGGCCATTGGGGAGAGTGACGAATAGGATCATTTAAAATCCTAGACAAATCCGGCAAATCCAAAGTAGCGAGAAAAGGTAACTATCGATTCACCTGCAGGTACTGGTGGCTTTGGGGTGGAAGCCCTGTGGGCAAACCAGTAGGACCATAAGCAGTCTGCGCATAATGGGAAGACCCAGGCAGATTCGGTGGTGGTTGGAGAGGATAGTAACTCGAGGAATTGTAACCTTGAGTGGAGACATGAGTTTGAGAATTCGTACCCCAAATAGCATTGGGTATACCTGGATATGGTTGGCCTATAGTAGGGAAAAGCAACTGCTGCCCCCCAGTTGTTTGAGGAGGATTTTGGAGCATCTGATTCCAATACTGGGCCAAAGAGGAAGGTATATTTTGTTCAAAAGGTGGGGTTGGTCCCCCTATAATAGGTGGAGTTCCAACCAGAAGTTGTGTTCCAATCGAAGGTTGTGTAGTAATTGGAGTGTGTCCGGTAAGAGGAAATTGAATCATACCACCTTGTCCACCAATGGGAATCTGCAAGTTCAGTGTAATGAATGGTATAGAGCCACTAGGATTAGGATTACCAGTAGGAAATTGAGGGAGTGTCAGAATAAAATCGGTAATAGGGTGCCCAGGAAAAGAAGGACCACCTGGAGAACTGGATGGGGTTTGCGGAGGTGTTGGAATAGAAGCATTCAACAAAGCATTCAACGCATGGTATCCATATGGTAGTGTCAGAGTGACATTTGGCATTCACTGCGTGTTTATAGGAGCAAGATCAGCTATAGTGAACCCGGTTGTGACACTTTTAGTATTCGTGAGATGGGCCATCTCGACAGGGACAGTAAAGTGATAAGTGGTATTCAACAGTACAGTCTCTGTCTCAGAAAACACCAGAGGGTTGATTTCGGAGACCACAGGCGAACCAGGACCAAAAAGGGTCCTTCGGAAATCACCTGCAGACCAAAAAGGATCTTGGCCTTCTACATCGGGAAAAGGCCCAACGGGTGATCCAGAAGATGTAACAACTAATTCTCCGGAAGAATTCAGTCGCATAAATGGGCACTCGGAATCAATGTGACGTCGAAAGTCCTCCCGAGTGTTGGTAATTCGAAAATGTTCTAGATATTCAGTGCATTCCACTTGTGGCGTGGTGACAACTGGGACTTCACTCTGCCGAGGAGAGCCTCCAGGTGTGCTTGTGGGCAAGGGTTGAGAACCTTCCAGTTGCTCTAGAGATAAACCNAATGCAAGGATGAAAATGAAATATATCACTTTTCGTTCAATGAATCCTATGTATGGGAGAGAGAAAGTTTTCTAGATCAACCCTTGAACTACAATACAAAATTTCCTTTGAAAGGCAAATGCAAACAATCACTTATCAAATGACAACTCTCTATTGTGTCTTTTTCAAATACTTCAACAATCTTAACAATTTAATTTTCAATGTTTTCTAAAACGAAAAAAAAAAAATTGAAAGAAAAACTTGTTTGTTCACTTTTCAAAAAGGACCCACACTATGATAGCGAGAGTACAAAAAATAAAAAAAATGAATGAACAAGCAATAATAAACACCCAATCCACTCTTTGAATGAAAGCAAAAATAAAGTGCAAACCAATGTAGTCTTTTCAAATGCAAAAGAAAATTGTCCTTTCAAACAATAAGCAAATAAGAAAAGACCAAACAACTCAACTTTCTACCAATCACTGGTTCTCAACCAATCAAACACACTCAGAGTCTGAAGTCAAAGAGAATGGTGTTGCCAAGAAAAGCCAAGAAACGAAATTCAAGACACAAAGGACAAGAAAAGCCTTGGAACCCTAAGATTGTTCATGCACGCAAACAAAGACAAGAAAGATACCAATCAGTGGTCCAAGAAACTCATAAAAGGCAATCAAACTGATCTGGGCAGTTGGAAATACCAAAACTCAAATCCAAACTTTTGAAAAAATGATGTTCGCAGGCAGGCAATATTACACAGTGCGAGAATCATTGATTCTCGCAGGTGACCCTTGAGAAGGATGCGAGAACCTTGCACTGAAACCTAAAGGAAGAGTGCGAACTCTACCTATTCTCGCAGGCTGCAATGAAGTACAGTGCGAGAATGCCTGAAAATGTCAAAAATTTGAAAAATGAAGAAAAATTTAAAAAGGCTTCCGGACTCAGAGGGTCTATCAGGATATCCTGAAGACTCAGAGATTGATAAGACAGGAGAAAAATGAAACCAGAGAAAATGGCCACAGAAAAATATCAAAAGCCAGAAAGAAAATGGGATGATCCCCAGTGGAGTCGCCAATTTTGTTATTGGATAAATTCGTAAGTGCGGACACAAACCGATCTCCCTAGATCCACCTGGATCTAGAACAAAGCAAGACAGAACATGACTCTTTCCCTAGATTTTAACCATTGAATTAAATAGGAGGAAAGAAAAAATGGCGTACCTTATGATCACTTCCTATGGTCTTTGTTTCTCCCGCTTCGCTTCAGTGCTCTTGTGCAACCAAGACCAAGACAACACAAACCAACCAAAGTGAAGAAANCTAGATCAACCCTTGAACTACAATACAAAATTTCCTTTGAAAGGAAAATGCAAACAATCACTTATCAAATGACAACTCTCTATTGTGTCTTTTTCAAATACTTCAACAATCTCAACAATTTAATTTTCAATGTTTTCTAAAACGAAAAAAAAAAAATTGAAAGAAAAACTTGTTTGTTCACTTTTCAAAAAGGACCCACACTATGATAGCGAGAGTACAAAAAATAAAAAAAATGAATGAACAAGCAATAATAAACACCCAATCCACTCTTTGAATGAAAGCAAAAATAAAGTGCAAACCAATGTAGTCTTTTCAAATGCAAAAGAAAATTGTCCTTTCAAACAATAAGCAAATAAGAAAAGACCAAACAACTCAACTTTCTACCAATCACTGGTTCTCAACCAATCAAACACACTCAGAGTCTGAAGTCAGAGAGAATGGTGTTGCCAAGAAAATCCAAGAAATGAAAGTCAAGACACAAAGGACAAGAAAAGCCTTGGAACCCTAAGATTGTTCATGCACGCAAACAAAGACAAGAAAGATACCAATTAGTGGTCCAAGAAACTCATAAAAGGAAATCAAACTGATCTGGGCAGTTGGAAATACCAAAACTCAAATCCAAACTTTTGAAAAAATGATGTTCGCAGGCAAGCAATATTACACAGTGCGAGAATCATTGATTCTCGCAGGTGACCCTTGAGCAGGATGCGAGAACCTTGCACTGAAACCTAAAGGAAGAGTGCGAACTCTACCTATTCTCGCAGGCTGCAATGAAGTACAGTGCGAGAATGCCTGAACATAGTCAAAAATTTGAAAAATGAAGCAAAATTTAAAAAGGCTTCTGGACTCAAAGGGTCTATCATGATATCCTGAAGACTCAGAGATTGATAGGACGGGAGAAAAATGAAACCAGAGAAAATGGCCACAGAAAAATATCAAAAGCCAGAAATAAAATGGGATGATCCCCAGTGGAGTCGCCAATTTTGTTATTGGATAAATTCGTAAGTGCGGACACAAACCGATCTCCCTAGATCCACCTGGATCTAGAACAAAGCAAGACAGAACATGACTCTTTCCCTAGATTTTAACCATTGAATTAAATAGGAGGCAAGAAAAAATGGCGTACCTTATGATCACTTCCTATGGTCTTTGTTTCTCCCGCTTCGCTTCAGTGCTCTTGTGCAACCAAGACCAAGACAACACAAACCAACCAAAGTGAAGAAANAAGCACAATCTATTCAACAGTCAATCTATGTATATGATCAAGGAATTATACAATAAAGTGGAATCAGCTTTATGGGAAAGGGACATATTACTATATCATATTAATGGAAAGTAAAGATTACAACCTGAGCCTTGATGTCGCAAACTTCCTTACGATGTCCCTTGGCTCCGACACACACACTTGCTCACTTGCATGAAGAAGATCAACTCTTTTGGATAACTATTGTTGTAGCTTCAGTCCTTCACACAATTCTTTCACCAATTCTCTAATGAATCTTGCTTAACCTTCTTGCTTCTTTGCTTAACCTTTTCCATGAGAATTCCCTCAATATATAGGAGAGAATGAATTATACTTGGATAAGAATGATCTCAAAATATCAGGGAATCCAATACTAGGATAACCATTCGAATGCCATCTCATCCTTCTAGAAGATTCCCTTCTAGAAGCATCGAGAATTTATCTTTTTCCTTGCTTTAGAAAGAGTTTTCACCCTAGCAGTTCAACACAGTGCAAACTTCTCACACCCTGGCTTAATGAAGCCTGTGAGAATCATGCATTCTCGCAGGTAAATATACTAGTGGCCTGTGAACAGTCCTCAAAAATGTTATTTCTGGAAAGAGATGAAGGTAACTTTTCTCAGAAGAAAGTTCTAATGAAGAGCCTGAGTACACCATCATCAATACATCATCATGATGCCCAAAAACATGGGTAACATAGGGTCATATTTATCATACTTTGGTTGTTACGGTTTTGCATAGTAGAAATCCCGTTTGTTCTGGTGCCTAAAAGTTTTCTCAATTTTGACAGAATATCAATGGTAAGCTCCCAGTGATGAGATGTCCAGAAACTCTATTTCAGTTTGGATTTACTTGTGTAGAGCCCCATGGTATTTCAGAACCAAATGTTTCTTAGAATATTTGATACCCATCATGGTGCACAAGGTATGGAAGGTATTGGTGAACTTCAACACTACTTGGCCCCTCTCTTGGCATAGCATGGTCCATCTCATGTATTGGTCTTCATAGTTTCCAATAGGGTAATGTTGTTCCTTGACCACATCCACAAAAAAATCCCAAGTGGGCTCAAACCCATATATTCTAGAATCCTCTATGGAAATTTTCTCCCAGTAAGTTTCCCACCAATTTTTTACATGGGGGAGATCCTTAAGGAGTGAGAAGGTGATATTTTCCCTATCGGAAAAATTGTGAACAAAGAAATAACCTTCTAAGAAATTTAACCATTTTTCTAGGGAATTCGCATCTATCTGACCTTCAAATACAAGAATGTCAAAATTAACTTGTACCTTGAAAAGAGAGGTTCCTCCAAAGTGGTTTATTTATGAATATGTGTCTGCTACTATCAACAGGCATTGAAGGATGTGGGAAAAATTCTCCATCATTTCGTCCCTCTGTCGCATGAGAGATTGGTCAAGCAAAAAATTAATAGAATATTTTTCTCCATCGTTTTTATTTTCTTCCACCATGGAGGGTTTCTTGGGCGTGCAAGAGAAATTTTCCTCAATAGAGACAATATCGAGACCCAATTTTCTATATTCAGGCCTCATTGGGGACATGCATTGAAAAATGATCAAGAGCATCCTTCTTTGACACCACTGATCCAGATTATTTTTGGCATGAAATGAGAGCAGAGATATAACAAAAAAATATACAAATATATTTCAAGTGATACATTAATATAATAGACATATATTGGATATATAACAAGAGGCACATATATACAGTAATACACAATTTCTATTAATGAGCGAAATGTACAAAAATGTAGAAATACAGAGTGAAAGACTCGCTAGAATGGTGGAACCTTATCTCTCAGAAGAGATGCAAAAAATACTCACATTCACAAGAAGTTTATTACAATGAGGCTCTAAAGTCATTTTTAAATTAAAAAAAATTGAAAACCCTAACCCTGGAAGATGAAAAGTCAACAGTTTTGTGGACCCCGTTTTGGGTAGTTTGGTGTATCAACTTCCCAAGGGCATAACTTTGGCATACGATATTTGTTTGGGGAACATGATAGCTCGTTGGAAAGGTATCATCGAGGAGATTCATTTTTGGGGCTCAATAAAACCCTTAGGTATTATTTGAGGTGATTGTTTAGAAAAAACTTCATTTAGGCCCTCAAAATGGCCCCAGAAAGTTAGGAAGTGAAAAACTGCTAAAATAGTAAATTGATAGAAGATTGTTTTGAGCCAGTTGTAATAGGTGGGTGGCCAATGATATCAAATTGGATCATTTAGTTTAAGAGAAAAAAACTAAGGAGAGCTCATCCTGTCCACAAGAGGAGATTTTCCATAACACAACTTCATGTTCATCTTCAAGTGTATCCCAAAAGGAAGTGATAAATTTGGTATCCATGTCTAAGATGATTCTCCTTGGTATACCAAAGTGCACCCATACCTGTTCAAAGATTATGGTTCCTTATTCTTGTCCTCTAGTGGTATTTTTACAAGGAATAAGAATTCACATCTTGTTGAACATGTCAACTACTACAAAAATACAGTTGTGTCCCTTCCTAGTTGTTAGTAAACCTCCCACAAAATCCATGGAAATGATTTCCCAAGGTTGAGTGGGTACAAGTAAGGGGTGATATAGAAATTTATTTCTGATACTAGGCATGTTGGTACAAATTTCACATCATGTAATGTACCATGCTACATATTCTTACATTATGAGCCAATGCATATACCTTTGTAAGTTAGCAACTTTCTTCCCAACACCAAATGTCCTACAACTTTGGAAGTGTGATCCACTTTGATAAGATGAAATCTTTAACCTTTAGGAACATAAATATTGTATATCCTATAGTAGCCCATTATGAAGATGATATTAAACCTTACTGTCACCTTTTCTATACGAATTTTTCTATGTAGTGGTTGAAACACCTCCTTAAAGTCTACATATTCTGTGTATTCCTCTTTGTATACATCATGGGTAAAAGGCTCCAGGTGCATAAGAGTTCCCAAACCTACAATATTTGATGTGGATGGTGTTGAAAGAATGTATTCCAACTTATTAGTGTTTCCCTTCTTATACTTCATGACTAGATGAATTGCTACTAAAAACCCCATCCACTTGTAATGTTTGGTTTGTTGAATCTTTTTATGGCCCTACAAATACTGCATTGGTTGGTGATCTATGTGGATAATGGTTTCCTTTCCCATCAAATATTGCTTCCACTTCTTAAGAGCTTGAACAATGGAATAGATTTACTTATCATAGGTGTAGTAATTTAATACTCCCCTATGAAACATATCGAAATGATAGCATACTAGGTTACCTACTTGCATCAAACCTTCTCCCATAGAATACCCACTTGCATCTTCCTCCACTTTGAAGGGATTCTACAAGTTACGATTATTGAGGTTATCCAACCACTGGTGATTTTTTAAAGTCTCTAACACATGCATGAGGTGTGATATTTTCTCCTCCCAAGTAAATCTATAAACCAATATATCATCCAAATACACTATAATGGATTAATATAAATATGAGCATAATACATCATTCATCAATCTCATAAATGTAGTTAGTGCATTACATAAACCAAATGGCATGACCAACCATTCATAAAAGGCTTACCTTATCTTGAAGGTAGTCTTCCAGATATCTACTTCTTTGATGTGTACCTAGTGGTATCCCAATTTGAAATCCAACTTGGTGAAGTACTTGGCATGTTGCAACTAGTCTAACGAGTCATTGATCCTAGGTAGAGGATATTGATTCTTGAGTGTGATCTTGTTCAAATATTTTTAGTCACTTCTTGGGTACTATAGTGATAGGTGACCCACAAGTTGAGGTGTTTGGTCGAATTAATCCATGCTCCAATAGTTGTTGCAACTATTTATTCACTTCATTTGCTTCTAGAACAAACTATCTCTATACAACCCAATATTGGGTAATGGGGAGTCAAGAAACAATTGTATCGTGTGCTTTGCTTTCCTTTTAGGTGTTAGTCCTTTAGGCTCTTTGAAAACTCCTATGTTGTTGGTTTGAGACCCAGCCTATTTTCTACAAGTTTCTTTGGAGGTTGTCTCTTTCATATGTGCTCCTGTCGAGTCAGATCTCTTTTGGTAAATTGACTTAGGGTTTTGACTTGCAGATTGGATTAGGGTTTTGCAGAGTGATTATGAGTTCTAAGAACAACAACTCCTCCAACTATTTTTTATAACTTTTAGTGTATCCCTCCAATTATTCCTTTACTCTTACTGATTCATCACCTGGATGATTCTCTCATAAGAAAAAAAAAACATACTTTTTACTTGAACTAATCAAATTTTTAGCTTGGTTTGCAATTACCAATGGCATTTTCGATTTACCTTTATGCACATTGATGTTGAAATACTTCCCATCCTTGATCATATAGTATCGGTTTTCTCTCTACACAAATATTGCATCCCTCATATACATGTAGGGGCTTCCAAATAGTGCACCACACATGTCAAGAGGTACTACATCTAACTCCACTTCATCAATAAAATATACACTTATGGTAAATTTGATATTACATTATTTTGTGACCTTTATCTTCACAACCTTGTTTACCTACTGCTAGTGGGAAAATCCCCCCTTTAACTATACCAGGGTTTAAGATATAGATAGAGTGAATGACCGTCTAAAATTCAATCTAGTTTCTACTCTACACCAAACATATTGAGATCAATGAACATAAAGTAGTAGAAGAGAATATTGGTAACTATACCCTTTATCCCACGTCTAGTGATGATCTCCTCAATATCTATAGTTCCAAAGACTGCAAGTCTCCTCCCAAGGTTGACTTGCATCCAAGACCAGGAAAACAAGGACTACAATCATGTTATTTCTATTCATAAATTAGGGTTAGATATCAAATTCTATGTATAAATCAATGAAAATAGAAAAAACATCATCATTTGGGACGGGGAAAAGAGATTCTTTTAGTCATCAAACAAATACTGAAACTTACAATCCATGTTGGCCATTGTTCCACGAACCCGATCCAAGATTCTCTTTACAATTCTCCAAGTGCACCTTCAGTAGTCCTCTTCTCTCAATATTCTTATCACCTCAAGGGAAGGGAATGTATTGAATGGAAGAAGAAGGGGATGAAAAGGGAATGTTGAGGCAGTAACTCACGAAAGGTAGCAAATGATTGGGCAAGGAAGGGAAGTGAAATTGGGAAGAGTTTCACTTTCTTATTCTTAGTTTTGAAATGAGACCCCAACACCTCCTTTTATATGAAAAAAAGGATGGTTATTCGGTTGGGGTACAAGCTATAACCGGTGAATTGGTTGGGAAACCTCCAATAGCCCATGAATTTCACTGAATTATTTACAACTTTTTAATTTTTGCAACTTTTGGAGGTATACGTGAGTTGTGTATTTTGAATCAAGTGTATGTACATGGGTTGTCTAGCATGCAGCAAGAATATGTATGTGGGTTTTAGTGGTGCAGGGTGCATACATGCTCTAAAAATTGATTTTTTAAGTAGAGCTTCTCATCAATGATTTGGAAAATTATGCAAGTAAGAGGGCCAATGCCATGTATGCATGAGTAGTGAATTTTAGGGATATAACAGATTCCCCCTAATGTATGAGGTCAGAAGAGTAACTGATGGCCGAAATACATTACAACATATTCACCAATGCACAAAATTGAGTGAGCCCGGGACTAGAGTTAGGGAGGTGGCATCTGCAAAACAACGATTGTCTCTCTGAGGCGGGCATGCCCATGCTTGGGATGAAATTTATCATGGATTCCAATAAAATACACTGAAAATCCATGTCATATAACTATATAAAGTGTAGCCATGATAAATACACAACGGATCTACATCTCAAAATCACTCGAAGATATACAATTGTAGTATGCATATTCAATAATCTAGTCATGCCTGCAGCTGGAGATGAGGTCTTCATAGCTCAAGAAACCACTTCAAGATATTCAAAAGTCAGGTAGGATTACAATGGGAGTGTAAGACTCACTATGTTTAGGTCTTATATAGTCCATTGAGAAAATACTAGAAGATATCGATGATCAGGCAGAGAACTTCATCGATTTCGAATCTGAACTTGAATGGAATCTTGGGATGGGTGACTCATGAAAGTCAAGAGACAAACTGCAAAAAGGATGAATCAGGTTGAGTAAAAATTCCCTTGGACAAAATCATGAAAGTTGATTGGACTCAGACAGCATGACATTGACATAAGTTCGTGATGTAGGAGGCACCACAAACTCTCCATATGTTTGGAAGAGTAACCAAACAGAGAGGACACAACTCTATGCAGTGAGAAAAACTTCCTAAGGTCATACTATATCCCAATGATTGACAAACAAACAAAAGGATGTGATTTTTCCAAGGGTGACTCTCTTTGCTGCCAAAAAAAGAATGTATATTTCTCGTCCCCTCTTTTTGGAATATTTAATTTTTTTGTCTTTTTCAATTTTTTAAAGAGATTGAAAAAGAATAAAAGAATGCTATGTTACAAAGGAGGAACAAGTGTCGCATGAAACCATACTAGTTCCAAGCACATAGGACATACTAATTCTCAGAGCAAGGAGACATGTGAAAGAAAAGGACACTCAGGGAAATTCCTCTATGGGTCAAGGTGTCGAGTCACAGAGGTAAGAAGTGTTGCAAGGCTTGCATATAAGGAACTCTTCAAAGGTTCAGTTGACAGAAACATGGAGCCGACATTAGACCAAAGACGCAAAGATGATATCGCCAATGCGATTAAGAAAGACACAGTGAGACCCCTTCTATGTAATTTTTTACGAGCCTGGAGAAGGTAAGCTTGGTCTTTTTTTCATGTTTAGAGAGTCTAAAAAAAATCAAAAGAAGACTCTAGAGAGTACCTTTTTTAGAGATAGTATAGTCAGCTAGAAAAAGGGTTGAAATTTCATTGAAAAGACGTATATTGAAAACCATTTTAACGAGTGTGACAAAGACAAGATCACTCGGTAATATTTTCAATTTTAAGGAGTCTGAAAAGAGCTTAAATATGGACTCACAACCTTTTTTTGAGTTTAGTCACCTTAGCCCAAAAAAGTATAAAAGAAACTGATGAGAACTCTCCCGACGATACGAATCTCCCGAGGCATACCTTTTTCCGCTATAATCTACAGGCTAGAAAAAGGGTTAAACTCATGCCATTAGATGTTATTCTAGACCAATTTAACAAGTGTGAAGGAACAAGGTCACTCAACGATATTTTCAATTTTAGGGAGTCTGAAAAGAGCTTAACTATGGACTCCGATGGGGTTCCTTTTTTGTAAGTAATCTCCAAGGCCCAAAAAGTATGATAAACCAAAACCAAGGAGAATGTTCCTTTTTCAAATATTTAGTCCCTCAGGCCCGAAAAAGGGTTAAACCTACACCTGAGAATACTCTTCTAGCGAAACAGAGTTCCTAAAGCATACCTTTATTCATAAAATTATCCATCTGGACCGAAAAATGGGTAAACTTCCATTAGACAGATGTGCCTTCAAGTTTGAGTTTGGCGAGCGTGAAGGGCAACAAGATCGCTCAACAATATTTTCATTTTTAGAGATTCTAAAAAGGGATTAAAGAAGACTCCAGGGAGCTACTGTTCTTCATTAATCCAAATGATATCGAAAATTATAATTACAGTCTCATTGGATGTTTCTTTCGAATTTCAAAGCGATCTTGAAAGACAACAAAGTGTGCTCATTAGGGAGTCTCAAGGGTAAGGGCTAGGATGATGGTGAATCAAAATAATGAGGCTTTGTTTCATAAGCATGATAGGACTAACAAGGAATCCCAAGCCTATATTCATTATTGATAGCATGGATGCCAAAAATGCAGCAAGGATCTACATAGGGAATCCATGTAAATGTAGGCTCTACCACCTAATTACGACACTTCTAGAGTAGCAATGAAGGTTCAGTGTCACACTTCAGTGGGGTCGATCCTATGGAAAAGAGAAAAAGAAAAAAAAATGAAAAAACTGGGATGAAATCTTAACTAATATGAAAAAAAGTTGAAAAAATGACTTTTACCGAAAGATACCAAAAAATGTGACCAATCTCAAAAAATATTACGAAACCAAAAGGAAAAGAGTATCGGAACGACCAATAGAAAACTCAGAAGTGAAATTGAGTGATCACCAAGCTAGGAAAATGATAAAGGGGGTCAAAAAGGGGGGAAAAGGGCCAAACAAGTCTATAAATAGAAGTGGACAACTCATTTTTACCATTGTAATTTGAAAATCAACCAAAAGGTGAAAATACCCCTTTGCTAAAAGAGTGGATTTTGGGAGCTTCAGTGGATGAAATGACCTTTTGTTTGGACCAAGTAAGTACAAATCACTCATACTTGCAAT
>JZKD02S2334034.1:15293-25628 GCA_000966675.3 Picea glauca
CATTGATCCATGGCTTAGCACCCGATTGGTCCATGATCTCTATTTAAAGAGCATGGAGGGTCATTTGCTGATGATTGATTGTGAGAAACTCTCTTGTAAAATCTCTCTGTAATCTTTCTCTTTGCATTAATAAACTACTCCAAGTGGTCGCATTGGTTCGGGCCGTGGATGTTTCCACGTAGGGATTTTACCACGTGAAAACATTGGTGTGTTGATCTTTGATCTGGTTATGTGAGTGGTTACTGAAGGTGTTCGTCCTTTGTTGGAATAAGTATGTTGTCGAACATTTTTCTCAACTTCGGGTCACATTCTAGGCCCAAGTTTGAAAAAAGTGGGATTATGGGTTGAAAAGAAAAATTATCCGTTTCGAAATATGAAATCATATTTGGATACCCATTTGAGAGTTGTGCACGTGGTCTTGGTCACGAGAAAAGACGTGTAGTTCTTGGGCCGCTTTTTCTCAACTTTGGGTCACATTCTAGGCCCAAGTTCAAACGAAGTGGGATTATGGGTTGAAAAGCAAAATTATCATTTTCAAAATATAAAATCATATTTGGATACCCATTTGAGAGTTGTAGACGTGGTCTTGGTTGTGAACGAAGACGTGTAGTTCTTGGGCCACTTTTTCTCAACTTCGGGTCACATACTAGGCCCAAGTTCGAACGAACTGGGATTATGGGTTGAAAAGAAAAATTATCCATTTTGAAAAATGAAATCATATTTGAATACCCATTTGAGAGTTGTGCACGTGGTCTTGGTCGAGAGCGAAGACGTGTAGTTCTTGGGCCGCTTTTTCTCAACTTCGGGTCACATTCTAGGGCCAAGTTCGAACAAAGTGGGATTATCTGTTGAAAAGAAAAATTATCCGTTTCGAAATATGAAATCATATTTGGATACCCATTTGAGAGTTGTGCACGTGGTCTTGGTCGCGAGCAAAGACGTGTAGTTCTTGGGCTTATTTTTCTCAACTTCGGGTCACATTCTAGGGCCAAGTTCGAACGAAGTGGGATTATCGGTTGAAAATAAAAATTATCCATTTCGAAATATGAAATCATATTTGGATACCCATTTGAGAGTTGTGCACGTGGTCTTGGTCGCAGGCAAAGACGTGTAGTTCTTGGGCTTCTTTTTCTCAACTTCGGGTCACATTCTAGGCCCAAGTTCAAACGAAGTAGGATTATGGATTGAAAAGCAAAATTATCCGTTTCGAAATATGAAATCATATTTGGATACCCATTTGAGAGTTGTAGACGTGGTCTTGGTTTTGAACGAAGACGTGTAGTTCTTGGACTGTTGTTTCTCAACTTCGGGTCACATTCTAGGCCCAAGTTCGAACGAACTAGGATTATGGGTTGAAAAGAAAAATTATTTGTTTTGAAATATGAAATCATATTTGGATACCCATTTGAGAGTTGTGCATGTGGTCTTGGTCGCGAGCGAAGACGTGTAGTTCTTCGGCCGCTTTTTCTCAACTGCGGGTCACATTCTAGGCCCAAGTTTGAACGAAGTGGGATAATGCGTTGAAAAGAAAAATTATTTGTTTCCAAATATGAAATCATATTTGGATACCCACTTGAGAGCTACGGACATGGTCCTGATTGAGAGCGAAGACGTGCAGTTCTTGGGCTGTTGTTTCTCAACTTCGGGTCACATTCTAGTCCGAAGTTTGAATGAAGTGGGATTATGGGTTGAAAAGAAAAAATCTTAATTTCCAAATATGAAATCATATTTGGATACCCACTTGAGAGCTATGCACGCAGTACTGATTGCGAGTGAAGATGTGCAGTTCTTGGGCCATTGTTTCTCAACTTTGGGTCACATTCTAGGCCCAAGTTTGAATGAAGTTGGATTATGGGTTCAAAAGAAAAACTCTTTGTTTCCAAATATGAAATCATATTTGGATACGCACTTGAGAGATGTGCACGCGGTCCTGATTGCGAGCGAAGATGTGGAGTTCTTGGGCCGTTGTTTCTCAACTTCGGGTCACATTCTAGGCCCAAGTTTGAATGAAGTGGGATTATGGGTTCAAAACCAAAATTCTTCATTTCCAAAAATTAAATCATATTTGGATACCCACTTGAGAGTTGTGCATGCGGTCTTGATTGTGAGCGAAGATGTGTAGTTATTGGGACGTTGTTTCTCAACTCCGGGTCACATTCTAGGCCCAAGTTTGAACGAAGTAGGATTATGGGTTGAAAATCAAAATTCTTCATTTTCAAATATGAAATCATATTTGGATACCCACTTGAGAGTTGTGCACGCGGTCCTGATTGCGAGCAAAGACATGCAGTTCTTGCCACTATTTCTCGACTTCGGTTCACATTCTTGGCCCAAGTTTGAACGAAGTGGGATTATCCGTTGAAAAGAAATATTCTTCGTTTCCAAATATGAAATCATATTTGGATACCCACTTGAGAGTTGTGCATGCGGTCCTGATTGCGAGCAAAGACGTGCAGTTCTTGGGCCGCTTTTTCTCAACTTCGGGTCACATCCTAGGCTCAAGTTTGAACGAAGTGGGATTATGGGTTGAAAAGAAAAATTCTTTGTTTCCAAATATAAAATCATATTTGGATACCCACATCAGAGTTGTGCATGTGGTCCTGATTGCGAGCGAAGATGTGCAGTTCTTGGGATGTTTTTTTCTCAACTTCAGGTCACATTCTAGGCCCAAGTTTGAATGAAGTGGGATTATAGGTTGAAAAGCAAAATTCTTCGTTATCAAATATGAAATCATATTTAGATACCCACTTGAGAGTTGTGCGTGTGGTCCTGATTGCGAGCAAAGGCTTCCAATTCTTGAGCCATTTGTTCTCAACTTCGGGACACATTCTAGGCCCAAGCTTGAACAAAGTGGGATTATGGGTTGAAAAGAAAAATTCTTTGTTTCCAAATATGAAATCATATTTGGATA
Source organism: Picea glauca (assembly GCA_000966675.3). NCBI lineage: Eukaryota > Viridiplantae > Streptophyta > Pinopsida > Pinales > Pinaceae > Picea > Picea glauca. The sequence continues at coordinate 18,205 of JZKD02S2334034.1, forward strand.
CCAACTTGAGAGTTTGTCATGCAGTCTTGATGGCGAGTGAAGACGTGCAGTTCTTGGGCCGCTTTTTCTCTACTCCGGGTCACATTCTAGGACCAACTTTGACCCAAGCTTGAACGAAGTGGGATTATGGGTTGAAAAGAAAAATTATTCATTTCCAAATATAAAATCATATTTGGATACCCACTTGAGAGTTGTGCACGCGGTCCTGATTGCGAGCGAAGACATGCAGTTCTTGGGTCACTTTTTTCTCTACTTTGGGTCACATTCTAGGCCCAAGCTTGAACAAAGTGGGATTATGGGTTGAAAAGCAAAATTCTTCGTTTCCAAATATGAAATCATATTTGGATACACACTTGCGATTTGTGTACGTGGTCGTAATTGCGAGCGAAGACTTGCAATTCTTGGGCCAGTTTTTCTCAACTTTGGGTCACATTCTAGGCCCAAAGCTTGAACGAAGTGGGATTATGGGTTGAAAAACAAAATTCTTCGTTTCCAAATACGAAATCATATTTGGATACCCACTTGAGAGTTGTACACACGGTCCTAATTGCGAGTGAAGACGTGCAGTTCTTGGGCCATTTTTTCTCAACTTTGGGTCACAGTCTAGGCCCAAGTTTGAAAGAAGTGGGATTATGGGTTGAAAAGCAAAATTCTTCATTTTCAAATATGAAATCATATTTGGATACCCACTTGAGAGTTGTGCACGCAGTCTTGATTGCGAGCAAAGATGTGCAGTTCTTGGGCCTCTTTTTCTCAACTTTGGGTCACATTCTAGGCCCAAGCTTGAACGAAGTGGGATGATGGGTTGAAAAGCAAAATTCTCCATTTCCAAATATGAAATCATATTTGGATACCCACTTGAGAGTTGTGCACGTGGTCTTGATTGCGAGCGAAGAAGTGCAATTCTTGGGCCACTTTTTCTCAACTTCGGGTCACATTCTAGGCCCAAGTTTGAAAGAAGTGGGATTATGGGTTGAAAAGAAAAATTGTTCGTTTCCAAATATGAAATCATATTTGGATACCCACTTGAGAGTTGTGCACGCGGTCTTGATTGTGAGTGAAGACATGCAGTTCTTGGGCCTCTTTTTCTCAACTTCGGGTCACATTCTAGGCCCAATTTTGAAGGAAGTGGGATTATGGGTTGAAAAGAAAAATTCTTCATTTCCAAATATGAAATCATATTTTGATACCCACTTGAGAGTTGTGCAGATGGTCTTGATTGCGAGCGAAGACATGCAGTTCTTGGGCCGATTTTTCTCAACTTCGGGTCACATTCTAGGCCCAAGTTTGAACGAAGTGGGATTATGGATTGAAAAGAAAAATTCTTTGTTTCCAAATATGAAATCATATTAGGATACCCACTTTAGAGTTGTGCACGTGGCCTTGATTGCGAGTGAAGGCGTGCAGTTCTTGGGCCGCTTTTTCTCAACTTCGGGTCACATTTTAGGCCCAAGTTTGAACGAAGAGGGATTATGGGTTGAAAAGAAAAACTCTCCATTTCCAAATATGAAATCATATTTGGAGACCCACTTGAGAGTTGTGCACATGGTCTTGATTGCGAGCAAAGACGGGTAGTTCTTGGGCCACTTTTTCCCTACTTCGGGTCACATTCTAGGCCCGAGTTTGAACGAAGTGGGATTATGGGTTGAAAAGAAAAATTCTCCATTTCCAAATATAAAATGATATTTGGATACCGACTTGAGAGTTTTGCACGCAGTATTGATTGCGAGAGAAGACGTGTAGTTCTTGGGCCATTTTTTCCCAACTTCGGGTCACATTCTAGGCCCAAGTTTGAACGAAGTGGGATTATGGGTTGAAAAGAAAAATTCTTCGTTTCAAAATATGAAATCATATTTGGATACCCACTTGAGAGTTGTGCACAGGGTCTTGATTGCGAGCAAAGACGTGCAGTTATTGGGCCATTTTTTCTCAACTTCGGGTCACATTCTAGGCCTAAGTTTGAATGAAGTGGGATTATGGGTTGAAAAGAAAAATTCTTCGTTTCCAAATATGAAATCATATTTGGATACCCACTTGAGATTTGTGCAGGCGGTCTTGATTGCGAGCAAAGACGTGCAATTCTTGGGCCTCTATTTCTCAACTTCGAGTCACATTCTAGGCCCAATTTTGAACGAAGTGGGATTATGGGTTGAAAAGAAAAATTCTTCGTTTCCAAATATGAAATCATATTTTGATACCCACTTGAGAGTTCTGCACACATTCTTGATTGTGAGTGAAGACGTGCAGTTCTTGGGCTGTTTTTTCTCAACTTTGGGTCACATTCTAGGCCCAAGTTTGAATGAAGTAGGATTATGAGTTGAAAAGCAAAATTCGTTGTTTCCAAATATGAATTCATATTTGGATACGCACTTGAGAGTTGTGCACGCGGTCTTAATTGCGAGCGAAGACGTGCAGTTCTTGGTCCGTTTTTTCTCAACTTCGGGTCACATTCTAGGCCCAAGTTTGAACGAAGTGGGATTATGGGTTGAAAAGAAAAACTCTCCATTTCCACATATGAAATCATATTTGGATACCCACTTGAGAATTGTGCACGCGGTCTTGATTGCGAGCAAAAACGTGGAGTTCTTGGGCCACTTTTTCCCAACTTCGGGTCACATTCTAAGCCTCTGTTTGAACGAAGTGGGATTATGGGTTGAAAAACAAAATTCTTTGTTTCCAAATATAAAATGATATTTGGATACCAACTTGAGAGTTGTGCATGCAGTCTTGATTGCGAGCGAAGACGTGTAGTTCTTGGGCCATTTTTTCCCAACTTCGAGTCACATTCTAGGCCCAAGTTTGAATGAAGTGGGATTATGGGTTGAAAAGAAAAACTATCCGTTTCCAAATATGAAATCATATTTGGATACCCACTTGAGAGTTGTGCACGCGGTCTTCATTGCAAGAGAAGACGTGTAGTTCTTGGGCCGTTTTTTCCCAACTTTGGGTCACATTCTAGGCCCAAGTTTGAACGAAGTGGGACTATGGGTTGAAAAGAAAAATTCTTCGTTTCCAAATTTGAAATCATATTTGGATACCCATTCGAGAGTTGTACACGCGGTCTTGATTGTGAGCGAAGACATGTAGCTCTTGGGCCGCTTTCTCCCAACTTCGTGTCACATGCTAGGCCCAAGTTTGAACGAAGCGGGATTATGGATTGAAATGTAAAATTCTTCGTTTCCAAATATGAAATCATATTTGGATACCCATTCAAGAGTTGTGCACGTGGTCTTGATTGCGAGTGAAGAGGTGTAGTTCTTGGGATACGTTTTCCCAACTTCGGGTCACATTCTAGGCCCAAGTTTGAAGGAAGTGGGATTATGGGTTGAAAAGCAAAATTCTTCGTTTCCAAATATGAAATCATATTTGGAGACCCATTCGAGAGTTTTGCATGTGTTCTTGATTGCGAGCGAAGACGTGTAGTTCTTGGGCCACTTTTTCCCAACTTCGGGTCACATCCTAGGCCCAAGTTTGAACGAAGTGGGATTATTGGTTATAAAGCAAAATTCTTCGTTTCCAAATATGAAATCGTATTTGGATACCCATTCGAGAGTTCTACACATGCTCTTGATTGCGAGCGAAGACGTGTAGTTCTTGGGCCTCTTTTTCCCAACTTCGGGTCATATCCTAGGCCCAAGTTTGAATGAAGTGGGATTATGAGTTGAAAAGAAAAAATCTTCGTTTCCAAATATGAAATCGTATTTGGATACATGTACACATGGTCTTGATTGCGAGCAAAGAAGTGTAGTTCTTGGGCCGCTTTTTCTGAACATCGGTTCACATCCTAGGCCCAAGTTTGAACGAAGTGGGATTATGGGTTGAAAATAAAAATTCTCTGTTTCCAAATATGAAATTGTATTTGGATACCCATTTGAGAGTTGTACACGTGGTCTTGATTGCGAGAAAAGACATGTAGTTCTTGGGCTATTTTTTCTCAAATTTGGGTCATATCCTAGGCCCAAGTTTGAACAAAGTGGGATTATGGGTTAGAAAGAAAAATGCTTTGTTTCCAAATATGAAATCGTATTTGGATACCTTTACACGTGGTCTTAATTGCGAGTGAAGACGTGTAGTTCTTGGGCCTCTTTTTCTCAACTTCGAGTCACATCCAAGGCCCAAGTTTAAACTAAGTGGGATTATGGATTGAAAAGCAAAATTCTCCATTTCCAAATATGAGATCATATTTGGATACACATTTGAGAGTTGTACAGGTTGTCTTGATTGTGATCGAAGACGTGTAGTTCTTGGGCCACTTTTTCTCAACTTCGGGTCACATCCTAGGCCCAAGTTTGAACAAAGTGGGATTATGGGTTGAAAAGAAAAATTATTTGTTTCCAAATATGAAATCAAATTTGGATACCTGTATGCGTGGTCTTGATTGCGAGTGAAGACGTGTAGTTCTTGGGCCGTTTTTTCTCAACTTGGGGTCACATCCTAGGCACAAGTTTGAACGAAGTGGGATTATGGGTTGAAAAGAAAAATTATTTGTTTCCAAATATGAAATAATATTTGGATACTCATTCGAGATTTGTACACGTGGTCGTGATTGCGAGCGAAGACCTATAGTTCTTGGGCCACTTTTTCTCAACTTTTGGTCACATCCTAGGCCCACGTTTGAACGAAGTGGGATTATGGGTTGAAAAGAAAAATTCTTCGTTTCCAAATATGAAATCATATTTGAATATCTGTATACATGGTCTTGATTGTGAGAGAAGATGTGTATTTCTTGGGCCGCATTTTCTTAACTTGGGGTCACATCCTAGGCCTAAGTTTGAACGAAGTGCGATTATGGGTTGAAAAGAAAAATTCTCTATTTCCAAATATGAAATCATATTTGGATACTCATTCAAGAGTTGTACACATGGTCGTGATTGCAAGCGAAGACCTATAGTTCTTGGTTCCCTTTTTCTCAACTTCGGGTCACATCCTAGGCCCAAGTTTGAACGAAGTTGGATTATGGGTTGAAAAGAAAAATTCTATGTTTCCAAATATGAAATCATATTTGGATACCCATTTGAGAGTTGTACACGTGGTCTTGATTGCAAGCGGAGATCTATAGTTCTTGGGCCGCTTTTTCTCAACTTCGGGTCACATCCTAGGCCCAAGTTTCAACGAAGTGGGATTATGGGTTGAAATGCAAAATTTTGCATTTCCAAATATGAAATCATATTTGGATACCCATTCGAGAGTTGTACACGTGGTCTTGATTGCGAGCGAAGAATTGTAGTTCTTGGGTCGTTTTTTCTCAACTTCAGATCACATCCTAGGCCCAAGTTTCAACGAAGTGGGATTATGGGTTGAAAAGAAAAAGTCAACGTTCCCAAATATGAAATCATATTTGGATGCCCATTTGGGAGTTGTACATGTGGTCTTGATTGAGAGCGAAGCCCTGTAGTTCTTGGGCCGCTTTTTCTCAACTTTGGGTCACATCCTAGGCCCAAGTTTGAATGAACTGGAATTATGGCTGGAAAAGAAAAATTCTTCGTTTCCAAATATGAAATCATATTTGGATACCCATTTGAGATTTTTACATGTGGTCTTGATTGCGAGCGAAGACCTGTAGTTCTTGGGCTGCTTTTTCTCAACTCTGGGTCACATCCTAGGCCCAACTTTGATCAAAGTGGGCTTATGGGTTGAAAAGAAAAATTATTCGTTTCCAAATATGAAATCATATTTGGATACCCATTCGAGAGTTGTACACGTTGTCTTGATTGCGAGTGAAAACCTGTAGTTCTTCGACTGCTTTTTCTCAACTTCGGTTCACATCCTAGGCCCAAGTTTGAATGAAGTGGGATTATGGGTTGAAAAGAAAAATTCTTCGCTTCCAAATATGAAATCATATTTGGATACCCATTCGAGAGTTGTACACGTGCTCTTGATTGTGAGACAGACCTGTAGATCTTGGGATGCTTTTTCTCAACTTCGAGTCACATCCTATGCCCAAGTTTGAACGAAGTGGGATTATGGGTTGAAAAGCCAAATTCTTTGTTTCCAAATATGAAATCATATTTGGATACCCATTCAAGAGTTGCACACGTGGTCGTGATTGCGAGCAAAGACGTGTAGCTCTTGGGCCGCTTTTTCTCAACTTTGGGTCACATTGTAGGCCCAAGTTTGAACGAAGTGAGATTATGGGTTGAAAAGCAAAATTCTTCGTTTCCAAATATGAAATCATATTTGGATACCCATTCGAGAGTTGCACACATGGTATTGATTGTGAGCGAACACCTATAGCTCTTGGGCCGCTTTTTCTCAACTTCGGGTCACATTATAGGCCCAAGTTTGAACGAAGTGGGGTTATGGGTTGAAAAGCACAATTGCGAGCGAAGAGGTGTAGTTCTGGGGCCATTTTTTCTCAACTTCGGGTCACATTCTAGGCCCAGGTTTGAACGAAGTGGGGTTATGCGTTGAAAATAAAAATTATTCGTTTCCAAATATGAAATCATATTTGGATACATGTTCGAGATTTTCACACGTGGTCTTAATTGTGAGCGAAGACGTGTAGTTATTTTGCCTCTTTTTCTCAACTTCAGGTCACATTCTAGGCCCAAGTTTGAACGAAGTGGAGTTATGGGTTGAAAACAAAAATTCTCAGTTTCCAAATATGAAATCATATTTGGATACCCATTCAAGAGTTGCAAACGTGGTCTTGATTGCGAGCGAAGACGTGTAGTTCTTGGGACGCTTTTTCTCAACTTTGGGTCACATTCTAGGCCCAAGTTTGAATGAAGTGGGGTTATGGGTTGAAAAGAAAAATTATCCGTTTCCAAATATGAAATCATATTTGGATACCCATTCGACAGTTGCACACGTGGTCTTCATTGCGAGCGGAGGCATGTAGTTCTTGGACCGTTTTTTCTCAACTTCGGGTCACATTCCAGGCCCAAGTTTGAACGAAGTGGGATTATGGGTTGAAAAGAAAAATTCTTTGTTTCCAAATATGAAATCATATTTGGACACCCATTCGAGAGTTGCACACGTGGTCTTGATTGCGAGCGGAGACGTGTAGTTCTTGGGCCTCTTTTTCTCAACTTCGGGTCACATTCTAGGCCCAAGTTTGACGAAGTGGGGTTATGTTTTGAAAAACAAATTTCTCTGTTTCCAAATATGAAATCATATTTGGATACCCATTCGAGAGTTTCACACATGGTCTTGATTGCGAGCGAAGACGTGTAGTTCTTGGGCCGCTTTTTCTCAACTTCGGGTCGCATTCTAGGCCCAATTTTGAACGAAATGGGGTTATGGGTTGAAGAGAAAAATTCTTCGTTTCCAAATATGAAATCATATTTGGATACCCGTTCGAGAGTTGCACACGAGGTCTTGATTGCGAGCGAAGACGTATATTTCTTGGGCCTCTTTTTCTCAACTTCGGGTCACATTCTAGGCCCAAGTTTGAACGAAGTCGGGTTATGGGTTGAAAATAA
>JZKD02S2334045.1:0-14699 GCA_000966675.3 Picea glauca
GCCATAACTCTCTAACCGTGAGGAGTTATGTGACGTTCCACATACCACTGGAACTAGCATGACATGTAATACCCATCTAGAATATTCTTACCTTCAAATATATTAAAATTCATACAATTATACATCAAACAAACTTGGTTCCATTACCCAAACCTTTGTGCTACCAGAACTTGCTACCAGACATTCTCCAAGGGTTGACATCAATCAATACGGGTTGAAATCAATCTACAATATCACTCTCCAATGGTTGACATCAATGAAAACCAAAAATCCATACCAAATGTCCATCAAACTAAGCCAATTGTCTGACATTGTACTCATCTTCTTGCAAATGAGCGTAGTCGTCACATCTCTTTTTAGAGATAAGCTACCACCATTTAAGCAAGTTTGTTCAGTATGCATTTTTACAGTTTCATCAGGTTCTCTTTATTAATAGAAGTGTTATAGCAATATTTGCCTCACCATTGCTATCTTTCACTTTTGAGGGCCTTTTTCCATTTCCCTATGCAGACTTATCATCCCTTTTTGATGAATCCAGAGCTAAAATATACATTTTTGCACATATACACTCCCTATCAGTTATACAAGATGCGTATACTCTTGTTGATCTACTACAACTCACCTATATCGAGATTTGTGCCAGAAAATACAAAATAAGGTCAAGTTTCCATGTCACAACAGAAGATCTCCTATCCTTGGCCTTCCATATACTGGAAACGTTCCGACTCGGCCCTTTAGTTGTATTCTGAAGGATATAATAACACAATTTCGGGCTATGGAAAAGAGGAGAAAGCATTCAACTTTGAGAGAAAAGTTACTCTGGAGAAATTACTTCATATTGAGTCTACATCCCTTTGTCCCTCAAGTCTAAACATAGTGTTCATCCCCCAAGCTCTTTCCCTATTGTTGAGAGGACCTCATTGCCTCTTTCCTATGAGCTTGCCTTTGGTGGAGGATTGAAGTGGTGGAGACCCAGTTGGAAGGAGCTTGGTTTCTTGGTTTCAAACCATGCCGACACAGAATTCTGTAATGTTGTCACTTCTGCTGATCAATTATTAATAGAAACACTCTTTTCCCGTCCTATTAGTATCTTGCAAATATATAATTATTATCCATGGGCATGTTTGTAATGTTTATTAATGGATTATGCTATCTGATGTGCTAACCCATTTTATATTATCACTATGTACTTGTTCTTCTTGTTTGTTGAGAACTTCTTGCAGGTATAAAGCTTTGGGTCAAAGTGCTCAACGGTGGAACATCATCAAACGTTGGATCGAGGTAGGCCTCTTACTTGTATTGCACATTAGTTTATATAGCATATGTTGGAATTGAGTTGATTTCTGCAGTCATACCTGTATGTTGTGGTTTACCCTTGGCCATAGAGAGTTTTTACCTTGTAATAGAAATGGAGACTCCACTGGGGAGAGATATTTCTTCTAAGGGTTGAAGTGATTTTTCTTCTTACATTTCTCTTTTTCCTTTGTATTTCTTGTCGTATCACTGCTTGACATATTCTATTCACTCTAAGTCTGAGTTTTCAACCTTTTTCCCTTGTCTGGCCTTGTTTTAAAGCATATACACCCCTTTTTCCTTGACAGTCACATATACATGCTTTCTGTCTCACTACAAGAAGCGTATATACACTTTGTTCTCCTGAATAGTCATGTATACCACTTCCCCTTGCTTGTTTTCTTGGTTTAGTGACTGCTGGGTGAGATTTGAAAATTGTTGAGCCTTCTTAGGTCTCTATAGTGCCTGTTGAGATTATCTGGGATGACAGGAAACCTGTTTGGAGTTGAATTTTTGGGCAGAATCTTTCTCTTTGTTTTCCATTTTTGATTTTTCCTTGTTATCTGGGTTGTTTGCTTGGCTGCTTGGTGTTCTTCTCGAGTTATTGCTTTTATACATAGTAGAATTTATATATCAGGTTGCTCATCAACCCATGCATTTTCTTTTTAGTATATTGAAAATAAAAAAAATAGGCATTTTTCATTGGTTGGCATTTCCGTCTTGGAATATTTATCATTAGATTAGTACATTTACTGAAAGTTTGCATTTTACTTATGAATTGTAGATTTGAAATTGAAAATTGCACTATTCTTATTTAGCATATCATTCATTGAAAATTTAAAGATAGACCTTGCGTTATATATTTATTTTATTGCAGAGTCATGACACCATGAGTTTCACTTCCATACCTTTTTGAGTAACCACGACCAATAAAATTTATGCTTTAAAATAAAATTGATTAGTCACGATTTTATTTTTTAGGGTGCACAAACTAGCCTAGGATTTAGTGCCTTAGAATAGGATCTTGTGAGTAAACTTCTCCAAGGAAACTAAATTGACATATGTGTCTAAGACAAGGAGTTGAGAAGTCCATTGTATAATTGGTAATATTAGGAGGCTCCACTCACACCGGAGTTAATCACAAGGTTGCACGAAGTTAGTTGAAGGGATAACCCTTGGATACTCACCTAGCGTCAAAGATATTTCTGTGGATTTATTCGTATTTGGGGATCTTTCTAGTACCCATACCTCTGTGAGAGGCGGTGCTTTCAAGGTTTCGGGCTTTGCTACCCTGCCCATATGGTGATCCGAACTTATGACTGCTCGCTTGTGCATTGGTTATACAGTGGTTTATTATTTGCTTGACTTAGGTATCTCATAGGTTACTTGCAGGGGTTATTCTGCTTGTATCCTGAGTCAGATAAGGGTCGGAAAATACACAACCTTTATGGAGGATTACCTCTTCGGGGGGATCTGATCGACTGGTTGTTAATCCTACGAGGGCCCCTATAATTGATTATGTTTCCTCCAAACTTTACCAAGGAGACTCAGGTCTCTCTTGGATGAGACATACCTTCTTTAGAGAGGGAGGCCACTCAACCACTTTAGCCCGTTTACATGCATATTGGTCGTTTGACTTTTTGGTATGCTCTTTGACTACTACTTGGCCTTAGGATATATTTTTATTCATTGGAGAGTTATAAGTCATCATGGAGTCAGACCAGCTTCCTCATAGGTCCCATCAGTTGTTACAATTACCATCAGTTTTCAAGTTCTTACCTTCTAAAAGGCGTAGAGTTATCGGGATTGGTACACACACATTCACTTTTCATACTTTTGGTTCCACAAGGATGAGTACTGAGTCTAGTCTTTAGAACACTTGGATTTCTTTGACTCCCAATCCTACTATAGTTAATGGCACCCCTTCGACACCTACAACCGCTACAGTTACAGTGCCAGAGACTTATACCAGTACTATGGCTCGGCCTGTATTTAATGCTTCCTCTCTTGCATCAAACCCTTTTGGGGGTTTCGGTCACTCGTCGAGTTACAATGTTCAGACCATCCCTATGAATTCTAGTCCATTTTCTTATGGTATGCCTAACTTCACTTCACAGTTTTCCACTGCCATCCCAACTGTTGGCCCTAACACTAGATTTGGAATTGTGGGCACTACACCTCCTTGCACTCATTTCCCGTTTGGTGGTTCTCATATACCCCAAGTGAATCCTAATGTGGGAAGTGTCCCTATTCTTAACCCCAGGTCTAACCCTTTTATGACTGGATGGAACAACCCATTTGGTGGACAAGTTCTGCCCTATATCCCTATCCCCTCGATGCCAATTCCGACCAATAATTTTGGCATGAATATTCCTCTTCAATCCTTCAGGTTCCCACCTGGAGGAGGCCAGTCTTACACTTTGGGCACTCCCCAACCTAGATCTAATCCAGTTGGGGGAAATTTTAACAACCCTCAACTTGGATCTAATCCAACTAGGGGAAACTTTCATAACCCTTATCAGAACATTCCTGCTGGAATGATGCCCAATCCATGTTTTACGAATCAGCCTAGAGGAAGGTCTTTTAATCCCAGACAAGGTTTTGGTCCTTACCAGAATCTGGATGGAATGCAGTTCCTAACACACAATCTTTCGTGGGAGGATGGGGCTAGGTTTCGCAACCCCGTATACCCTTTCTGGCCATGCTTACTTTTCCATATTTGTCTAAACTAATGAATGAACTGGTGAGTCATGGTCCCACATGGCCCCTTGTCCCTACCAAACTTACGTTAGACATTCCAAATTTTGAGGGTAAGAATGGAGAGGACCCTGGTCACCACGTCACTACTTTTCACCTTTGCTACTCATCGAATTCTTTGAATCATGATTCTATTAGATTACGATTGTTTTAACGCACTCTCATTGGAGTCGTGTCGCAATGGTACATTGAGCTACCTAGGGGGACGTATGGATATTTTCATCAGTTGGTGCTAGATTTTCTCAATCACTTTCAACTACCCATTCGTTATGATGTTGGCCTTGAAATTTTGTCGACTTTACGCCAGGGTTCCGACACTCACATCTCGGACCATATCCAAGAATGGCGTAGGTGAAGGTGGTTGGTTAAGACTCCTATACCCCTGACCTTTCCTCTAGAATGGTTCCTAAAGTCTTTACACACTCCTATTTCAAAGGACATTGCTACTTTCGGGGTCTTCAATGAGGAAGAAGCTATCCTTAGAGCCCAACAATTTGATTTGATATATACTCAGTCTAGGATGTTATACCACCTTCTTCTAGGCACACTGCAAACAAATCACAATCCTAGACAAAATATTGGACCTAATGCCGATGGCACTGTAGGTTCTACCAATGTAAAATCTACAGACTCAGAAACAAACTCTGTTGGAGGGCCAGCCTCGTCTGGATCCTCCAAACCCACCCTATTGACGGATGTACATTCCTTGCAATAGTCAAAGAACCCAAATGGTGACCAGCAACCAGATGGGAATAAAAGGAAAGGTCGAAATAATCATAAGGGTGGGAAGAATAATAATAAACCCAAGGACAAATATAATAATGGGAAATAGAATGATAATGATGGAGAGTGCAAGAAAGAGAAATGTAAGGTGAAGTTTCCCTGTAAAATTTGTATCGATGATCACCTTACACACTTATGCCCCAAACTTGCGGAGGCTGTGAGGATTTTAAATCTACCATCTGCTGTGCTGACAAACCCATTCCCACACAATCAACACTTAGCCTCGAGCTCTTCAAACGTAGAAAATGCATCCGACAAAAGTCAAAACCCACCATCGCAAGATGGCGATCGTGTTTGCATCAATATGGTCGACGCAAAAATTGATATAGCCACCCGCTCTAGAGATTATATCTCTTCAAAATCTAGTACCAACCTAGAATCTCCTCCTCCACCCCCGGAGATGAACTTATAGATTGAGAAACCAGAGCCACCACCTCATATTTTGAAAGGAGTAATCAAACACTCTACCCACAACCCTAATGCTAGAGCCTCCCAAAAATACTCTATTGTTGAAGATCTAGGCCAAACCCCTTGTGCGATGTTGGCTTTGGAGGTACTCTAGATGTGTCCATCACAGAGGAATGCCTTACTCTCTGCCTTAGGAGCTCTAAAACCTAGTGGCTCAAAAGTTATCAAGTTTGATGTCACAGACATGAAGCCTCGCTTACCCTACCATTTGGCTTTTCAAATCCACGTGGAGTATTCCAAGTATACTATCAAACGAGTGGTCGTTGATGAAGGTGTTKCCATTTACRTGATGTCCTTGGTMTATTGGAAAGATATCGATTATCTGATCCTTTCCAAGTYGTCGAACATGTTGACTACATTTGAYGGTCATTTACTCTTCCCTCATGGTATTCTCCCCACCTTTCCGGTCTAKTTAGGTGGGAAGACGATAGAGGTGGAAGTAGAGGTAGTTGATKCACTTCTCGATTATAACTTTTTACTAGGTTGCAATTGGACCTATGCTATGGTCGTTKTCGTATCKTCCRTTTTTTGTGTACTTTGTTTTCCTCATCAGGGGGAGATTGTGATGATAGACCAATTATCCTTTGYGTACTCTAGTCCTAACGCATMTGTTGGACTRTCGATCCCTGTGATCGACAATTCTCAGCTGACAACTGAGAATATCGGTGTCAGAATGTATTCTTCYCTCATGGGTACTTTCGACTTMTTGGCACCGATCCATCACGTTTACGCCATGTCTAGTAGGCCTGATTCAACTAGAAGTTCCATACATTTCCACACTTCCTATTTTAGTGATCCATGGACCCTACCTTCTCCRACTTCATCCGATGAAGGACAGTTGCACGCTGGCATGGATATGCCACTATCGACATCGRAGATTTCATATCAATCCATTATTAACTCCTCTATCGATCCCGATCYTGGTACCTCRCARACAGATGAGGATGATCTCATTMTTAGGTCTATATGGGCCACCTCATTATCTTGTTCGYAATATTTCTTAGATGAKAMTTTGCCTTCAGACGAAGCGATCCTCGAATCCATGAATGKTTCCAAGGCCCAAGAAGCTCYGAAGCTCAGTGAGTGTTGTTGGGGCTGGCCAGTCATGGATGACTTGGATCTACATGTACGCCATGATGATCAATGATGTAGYCCAGGTAATGGACCCTGTCCATGCCGAAGGATCATTTTTCCAAGTKGGCGTATAGCTTGTGTTGCAGCAGGGTGTGTAGAACCTACTGAATATGCTRCAAGTGTTCAGCCCAAGTCTTGCTATAAATTAGAATGTCATCCRGATACACCACTACAAATGTATTGGTGAATGGTTGCAGGATATCGTCCATCATCCTCATGAAAGTGGCTGGAGCATTTKTCAAAGCAAAGGGCATGACGAACCATTCAAAAAGGCCTTCSTTTGACTTGAAGGAGCTCTTCCATACATCTGTCTATTCTATCRGGACCTGGTGGTAGCCAAACTTTASATCAATCTTACTGAAGTATTTSCCCCCTGTGAGTTGATCAAGGAGGTCRTCGATTCAGGGAATCGGGTACCGGTTTTTGACTATGATTTTATTCAGAGCCCGATAATCAATATAGAGTCACCAAGTTCTATCTTTTTTCTGTACCAGTACGATTGGGCTCCCRCCAGGTGATGAGMTAGGATGGATGTGGCCCTTRTGGAGCAGTTCTTGGATCTATCACTTGATCTCCTCATTCTCTAATAAAGAGCGGTGATAGACTGGCCCATTGGGCAGYGGTGCGYTGAGGGTTAGATCGATGGGGTGCTTGACCTGGCAGTGCAGGCATACCCCTRTAGGTGAGGAGAAKATATCTGAGTATTCTTCCATGACCTTATCTACTTGCTTCTRCTGTGTGGAGAGGTTGGCCACARWGACCCTCAATGTGGMTGTGATATTTCTCTTATTCTGAGAGCGAATCAYGAAGAAGACARACTTCCTCATTTGAGAGATGACCTTCCTACATTGCTTAGCAGAGATTAAGGAAATAACACTAGGTGGGACTGCCTCGRGTATCCTGTACGATTTCCTATTCAAAGTAATAATAACACTAYGAGGCCTAGACWCATATACAACATGATGTTTCTATAAATAAGGTTGGCCCAAAAGAACATCAMAAACTTTGAGAGGAGAAACATCACACAATACCTCGTCTTTGAAGGGYTTGATGCCATATGACAGTTGACACTGTTGGTTGACACAGATATCGCTTCCTTAGTGGAGCCATCCAATGGTGTAGGGATGTGGGTKTGGAGTTGTTGGTAGGGCCAGCCRCTTGATGACCTCTGCTAAGATGAGGTTCTTCTGGCTACTGCTATCAATGATGAAGTGCAGCRGGGTGCCTTTTACCCACATCTGTGAATGGAAGAGGCTCTCTCCTTCTTTCTGGCTCGTCTAGTTCACCATGATGGAGGTTGGTGGTAGAAACAGTGGCACTGGGTTCCGTGTCAATGATTTTTCTTCCCCTTTCTGGTTCTGGCTCAGAGTCAGAATCCGTATATGATTCAGAGGCTTTCACTTCGGCCACCAATGACTGCTTTGAGCGGAAGTCAATAGTGTTATGCCAAGGGATCTTATGGAAGTCACACCACTTCCCGGTATCTTTCTTTGTCTTTCTGGTGTCCTTCTTTCCTTGCAACTTGGACTAGTTGTCCTGATATTTTCCATCTTTACTCTATCCTTTGTTCTGTGGGTTGGGGCCGCCCTTTCCTATCTTTTTTTGTGAGGGGTTCCCAGGCCCAAATTGTTGCATCTTTTGTTTGAGCTTCTGCTTGATTTTGACGACATATCGGTAGGTCATGCCCAAGCATGAGATGTCCAGAAATTCCATTTTGGTTTAGATGTATCTATGTAGAGCACCACGATACTTGAACACCAGATGTCTCTCTGAATCTTTGATACCCAGCTTGGTGCGCAAGGTATGGAAGATATTTGTGAAATCTGACATTGCTTGGTATCTTTCTTGCCGTAGTGTGGTCCATTTGGTATACATGTCGTCATAACTTCCGATAGGGTAGTATTTTTCCTTAATATAATCCTTGAAGGATTCCAAAGTGGCCATGAGAGGTTGCTTGGGCATGGGAGAGCTTCTGTCCTCAAGAGAAACAAGATCGAGACCCAATTCTTTGTACTCCGACCTCGTTGGGGACATGCATTAAGACGACAAGGAGCAGACCACTCTGATACCATTGATATGGATTTTATGAGAAAAACAAAATGAATGCATATTATTAATAGGTGCTTAGCAAAAAATAACAGAGATACAATAAAATTGGTTTTCTATTCAATAACGAAATAAGCTAAAACTATAAAATGCAGCGGAAACAAGCTTGCTGGAATGGTGGCGGCTTATCTCTGAGAAGAGATGTGACGACCACATGCATTCACAAGAAGAAGATTACAATGACGCTCTAAAGGAATTTTTACAATAGACAAGAATTCCAAAACCCTAGACATCCAAAAAACCTAACCCTAGGAGATGAAGCGCCAAAAGTCATGTGGGCCACGTTTGGGTAAGTTAGTACATCAACTTCCCGGGGTCGTAAATTTTGCATACGATCTCCGTTTTAGGCATATGATAGCCCTTTGGAAAGGTATCATCGAGGAGATTCATTTTGGGGGCTCAATTATGCCTTTGTCTATAATTGATAATCTTGATTCCTAAAAACCTTCAATTAGGCCCTCAAAATGGCTCCAGAAGTTAAAACTGCTAAAAATAGTAAATTGCCAAAATTGTCAGAAAACTATTTTGAGCCAGTTGGAAAAGGTGGGTGGCCACCGATATCCATCTAGATCACTGAGACCGAGATCATGGTATATCCTCTTAAGGTTGAGGAAATACTTCAATTTCCTCCCCCGCGTACGATTAGACATCTTCAAGGTTTACAGGGGAAAGCTAACTTTCTGTGTCGATTTATAGTGAATTATGCCAATATCACCAAGGGTTTCATGCACCTATTGAAGAAATACACTACTCTTATCTGGGATGAGAGAGTGCAGGATTATTTCTACGCTTTAAAGAAAACCTTAGTATCAACCCCTTTGCTGAAATCTCCTGATTACAGTAGACATTACTTGTTGTATATTTCCGCGTCTGAAGAGATGATTGGTATGGTTCTAGTTTGGGAGGATGATGAGCTCCATGAGCATATCATCTACTATCTTAGTCAGAATTTAGTCAGACCTGAGTGTAATTACTCTCATGTTGAAAAGCTAGCTTTGGCTTCTGTTCACGCAGTCCAACGTTTATGACACTATATATTGCTTTGCAAGACTACCGTGGTTGCCGATATCAATCCATTTCAATACGTCCTCACTAGGTGTATCATAGGTGGGAGATATAATAAATGGATTGTCATCTTACAAGAATTTGATCTCGACTTTGCTTCGACCAAGTCCAAAAAATCACTAGTTTTTGTAGAGTTAATATCCGATTTTCCACTATTAGATGAGGATGTTATCCATGTTGATTCGTTTGTAGACGAACACATTTTCCTTGTCTTGTCGTCTGACCCCTGGTATGGAGACATTGTTTTATATCTTCAAACCTTGAAGTTCTCTTAGCATCTCTCATGAGATGATTGGAGGCGTGTTAGATACCAAGCCAAAACGTATACCAACATCGGCGACACTTTGTATCGCCGTGGAATAGATAGTATCTTACGTCGTTGCTTAACTCATGAGGAATTTGAGTCAATCCTAAATGATTGCCACAAAGGGGCTTGTGGTGGTCATCTATTTGGGCTTGCGACAAACCAAAAAATCCTATGAGCCGGTTACTTCTGGCCCACCATATTTAAATATTTCATTGAAGAGGTTAAGAAGTGTCACCCCTACCAGGTGTTCACTCAAAAAATGAGCTCGCACCCAACCCCCCTTCACCCAGTCATTACCGTCGGTCCCTTCACTAAGTGGGGGGTACATTTTTTGATTGCAACCCAACTTTGGCTGGGGGCATCAACACATTATCGTGGCTGTCAATTACTTTACCAAGTGGGCCAAAGCCATGCCTACCATAAAATCCGATGGGAAGACTGCAACTTTCTTCGTATTCAACCAAATTATCTCCCGGTTCGGTATCCTGAGTGAGATTGTCACCGAGCATGGCAGTCACTTTCAGAACAAAATGATGATAGAACTAGCATCCAAGCTGGGGTTTAGACATGGTCACTCATCTCCTTATTACCCCTAGAAAAATGGGCAAGTAGAGGCCATTAAAAAGTCTCTCAAGACCCATTTGAAAAAAACTGTCAGCTAGAGTAATTTTGATTGGCACATCATGATATATCCCACGCTTTGGGCATACCGAATCTCGGTCAAGATTGCCACTAGTTTTTCCCCTTTTCAGTTAGTACACAGTGTGGATTTGATACTTCCTATTGAATGTGAAATCCCTTCTCTCAAGTTGGTAGTCGAGCTCCTACTTGACACTTCATATTTAGGGTGACGCCTCGTGCACCTAAAGAGTCTTGACCAGTAGTGTTGAGACGCCTTTATGGCTATCAAAGAAAACAAGAAACGTGACAAGGTTCAGTATGACAAGTTTGTCTATCCTTGGTTGTATGTTGAGGGTGACTTGGTCCTCTTGTATGACCAAGACAAAGAACCGCTAGGGGCAAACAAGTTTAAACCCATGTGGCATGGTATTTATATCGTGCGACGTGTTCTAGAAAAAGGAGCCTACAAATTGGAAGATTATGAAGGGAATAAACTGGTCGAGCCCAAAAATGGGCTCTACTTGAAAAAGTATTATGCTTGATCCCTAGGCTTGGGCGAAATCCTTTGTATACTAATGTAAATTTGGTGTATATACATCTTTTTCACCTTTTCTTTTTGTCTTTGGATTGCTTATCGAGTTTTCCCTTTTGGTTGGCAGATGTCAATGGAGTCTTCAGTCTACCTAGGATTTTCATATGGAGCCAATCATCATACACAGAACTTGGCTTCCACTGCTTGGGTGATTTACTCACCCGAGGGTCTACTGGTATCTTCATGTGGCGTATGCCTAGGGCCATCCAAGAACAATGTGGTCGAATATAGCTTCGTCATAGAACTTTGGCGCGATGCCATCTCACATGGTATTCACTCTCTAGAGGTTCGCCTGGATTCTCAGTTAGTAGTATGTCAGTTGAACACTTGTTACCATGTGCATGATCCTACGTTACTTTGTCGATTCCTACGAGTACGTCTTTTAGAACGACAATTTGATTTTATTACATATTTTCACATCCCTAGAAGTTATAATCATGTATCTGATGCCTACACTAATTATGTTTTAGATTGGCATTTGTCACATTAATAAAGTAAAGAAAACCATTGAATCAATGTACACATTGTAAGATATGAGTAAAGCCGAAGATCCCTCTTTATATATTTCAAAAATATATGGTGTTTATATTACAAAATTGGGGCTAAAACCTTCAAAATACATATACAACCGATATACACATCCCATGACATCTACGCCTGTGGTGCCAGATGCGTATCATGATAGAAAACCATGGAATTTGTGAGACACCGGAAGAGTTGTACCCATGCTCTAGTTACACCAACAACTTGCTGCTACATGGATTCGGGTAGATCCTCTACCTGAACCATAGGAATCCTCCGTGTCAGACGAGACAGGTTTCCCTGCACGTTTTGTAGGACTCTCTCTGCTTCTCCTCCAATTGCCTCATCTCCCTAGTGCCTTTGTCTATGTCGTAAAAATCCCTCTAGTCGTTGTGGACCCACATTTGCAAATGAAAGAAGTATCTAGTTAGTATTCAAACACCATCCAAAAATATTTTTGTTTACTTAAATACAAAAATACAAAAAAATGAAATATGTAAAATATTTTTGCCTATGGCCCCATAAGAGGCCTTTGGGTGAAGAGACATATCTGGGTCTCCTCTAAAATCGATCCCCGCATAGGGATAGTCATCCAGAGAAATGATTTGTCTCCTCCACCAGAAGAAAAAATCATCGTTGTAGGGTTTCGACACCCTACCTCCCCCCTGTCGTTTCATGACTTCGATCCACTGCGCCATAGCTAGATCACGTGGTCCCCTAGGAAGGATCTCCACTCTAGGTCCTAGACTTGGGACCCACTTGAAAACGAAGCTGCAAAGGATGGAGGCAAACCCAAAGTTTCTCTTACCCCCCTGCTTGCACTCTGTCAAATGACCTTTCATATTGGTCAGCAGTGAGGTACACCAATCGTAGATAGTGGGCCTCGCAAACTCTAGTGCGTAAAACATAAGTGGTCTCGATGCCTGATTCAGTGAGGCCGATCCTATGATCCTGGTAAGAACGAGCAAAATAATCTTCAGGCTGATGCTACCTATAGCCCAGATGGGGATTTGACTTCCCACCATGGGAGTCCCTGCAACACAGTGGACCTCGATGTACTCCTTGAACTTCATCCCACTCCTTTCCCCCCATGACTTGAGGTCCACAACCTCTCCTCAGAGTGAAAGTCCAGTCAAGAAGTAGACGTCCTCTACTTCGATCCTTAATGGTTGTCCATCAAGGATAAATCTCTCACTATCAGGATCCCAATAGCCCACCAACATCTCCAACAACCTCACTTGGGTCCTCATCCCTTTGATAGCCCAAAACTTGTACAAACCACATATTTTTAGAGCTTCTTGAGCCACCGGATCTTGATCCACTTCTGCATCTACCTCCTCATGCTCTCGCTCTCTCCATTCCAACACCGTCCTACAAAAAAAAATCATTTTTGAGTTAGAAACACTTCTTTTTTTCCATTTGCGTACATATACGCGGTTTATCCACAAACAGTCATGGGTAGGGCCTGATATATTCCCCCTGTGGTTCACGCAGGGGTGTATATCTAGTCGTATACCTGACCTATTCAGAGAAACCCGCATATACCAAAAACTCCAAATTGCGCCCTCAAAAACTAACAAAATAGAACCTAATTCAAAAATGTAATCCATTTAATTTGAAGAGGATGGGATGAAGAGTTACCGGATCCAGACGATTCGTGATTCCGTATCCTATCACTCCCACAATCGTCGTTTGAATCCTGGAGGTTTTTTAGTCCAAATTGCACTATTTGGGTAAAAATGAAAATGATACAGTAATTTTTTATTTTATTACTATTTATAAGCTATTTTTACCTACTTGATATAGTTTTACACTATTGTTTCACCTAACAGATTAATTCAAGAATGGTTTTAAGCTGTTTTTTGTAGTTTTGACTCAATTTTCTTGTGGATTTCAATGTCATAGTTGACCGTTCATCTCCTCAGGCATATATATTCATAACCTATCATATAAGATAGGTACATACTCTGTCGTGCATTTTTGCATTATCCTTCGACTACCACTTTTACGCCTTAGGTACGAACCCATTTATTACGACGCATACCCCCCCATCTACTATTAATAGTGTCATTAATAAATGGTAGAGACTTACAAAACATGGGTACCCTAGTTAGAAACTCTTTGTCATTTGGAGCCCATGCCAAGTTTTTCCTTAGGACCGAGAGTCCATTATAATTTAATACATGACTATATGATGAGCCTCATTTCTCATTCATGCACATATGGCCTTATTACCCACAGACTCCCAAAAACGAGTCTCATTTAAGCTCTTTTCCAACTTGCCCAAAAACTGAAAAGATCTCCGAGTGATTTTTCCCTTTCATGCTCGTTAAAGTTGGATTTGAAAGGTCATGAGTCTTAGTTAAGATCTTTTCCGACTCGCTACCAAAAATTGAAAAGATTGCCGAGTGAACTTGTATTTTTCACACTCGTAAATTGGATTTGAAAAGACGTCTATTTGGCACAAGTTTACCCGTTTTTCACACCAAGTAGACTAAAAGATATAAAAAAGGACATTTTTTGGCGTTAAGTTGTGATTGCATCTCATGCCCTCGCTTGTAGTATTGAGCCTTTAGCTGGTTCTTGTTTTGCATTATAAACTGTTGCCTAAGCAGTTTTCATCCTCAACCAAGCAGAGCCTTGTTTATATCCTTCGCAATTTGACACCCTATACCCTGAAGGGAGCATCACCCCGAGTGTCCATCTCCTGCATGCATTTCCTTGCATTAAGTGTAGGTACGTTCCACTGCTGGAACTAGTTTTTCTTACTTGCAACACTCATTCCCTCCTTTGTATCATAGCATTTATTTGTTATGAAAAAACAAAAAAAAACAGGCAGGAAGGGAATACTATATTGTAATTGGCAACATTCGTGTCACCTTTGAACAAAGCACAAAGTTATTGAATCCTTGTGTCATCATAATTTTGGGTTTAGCATGGCATTAGGAAGCTGATATTGCTACAGAGTTTTCTCTACTGATTGGTTACTCTTCCAGTCCCTATAGAGAACGTTATTGATGCCTCCTGCATCTAATTGTCACATCATTGAGT
>JZKD02S2334045.1:14709-31998 GCA_000966675.3 Picea glauca
CAATCGTCGTTTGAATCCTGGAGGTTTTTTAGTCCAAATTGCACTATTTGGGTAAAAATGAAAATGATACAGTAATTTTTTATTTTATTACTATTTATAAGCTATTTTTACCTACTTGATATAGTTTTACACTATTGTTTCACCTAACAGATTAATTCAAGAATGGTTTTAAGCTGTTTTTTGTAGTTTTGACTCAATTTTCTTGTGGATTTCAATGTCATAGTTGACCGTTCATCTCCTCAGGCATATATATTCATAACCTATCATATAAGATAGGTACATACTCTGTCGTGCATTTTTGCATTATCCTTCGACTACCACTTTTACGCCTTAGGTACGAACCCATTTATTACGACGCATACCCCCCCATCTACTATTAATAGTGTCATTAATAAATGGTAGAGACTTACAAAACATGGGTACCCTAGTTAGAAACTCTTTGTCATTTGGAGCCCATGCCAAGTTTTTCCTTAGGACCGAGAGTCCATTATAATTTAATACATGACTATATGATGAGCCTCATTTCTCATTCATGCACATATGGCCTTATTACCCACAGACTCCCAAAAACGAGTCTCATTTAAGCTCTTTTCCAACTTGCCCAAAAACTGAAAAGATCTCCGAGTGATTTTTCCCTTTCATGCTCGTTAAAGTTGGATTTGAAAGGTCATGAGTCTTAGTTAAGATCTTTTCCGACTCGCTACCAAAAATTGAAAAGATTGCCGAGTGAACTTGTATTTTTCACACTCGTAAATTGGATTTGAAAAGACGTCTATTTGGCACAAGTTTACCCGTTTTTCACACCAAGTAGACTAAAAGATATAAAAAAGGACATTTTTTGGCGTTAAGTTGTGATTGCATCTCATGCCCTCGCTTGTAGTATTGAGCCTTTAGCTGGTTCTTGTTTTGCATTATAAACTGTTGCCTAAGCAGTTTTCATCCTCAACCAAGCAGAGCCTTGTTTATATCCTTCGCAATTTGACACCCTATACCCTGAAGGGAGCATCACCCCGAGTGTCCATCTCCTGCATGCATTTCCTTGCATTAAGTGTAGGTACGTTCCACTGCTGGAACTAGTTTTTCTTACTTGCAACACTCATTCCCTCCTTTGTATCATAGCATTTATTTGTTATGAAAAAACAAAAAAAAACAGGCAGGAAGGGAATACTATATTGTAATTGGCAACATTCGTGTCACCTTTGAACAAAGCACAAAGTTATTGAATCCTTGTGTCATCATAATTTTGGGTTTAGCATGGCATTAGGAAGCTGATATTGCTACAGAGTTTTCTCTACTGATTGGTTACTCTTCCAGTCCCTATAGAGAACGTTATTGATGCCTCCTGCATCTAATTGTCACATCATTGAGTCCATGCTGCTGGAGTCCACCATATGTCTCATGCTCTTGTTCAAATGAAGTCTATGAACCTGTGTCAGCCACTCCTCAGAAATCTTGACTTTGCATATCGGCCATACCCTCAGTTTGTCTCAGAATCACATGATACTTTGGTCTTATCATGCACCCTGGCCCTACTTTCATCATTGGTAGGTCACCTTGAACCCAACAATCAACATTTCATCATTGGTCATTGACAGGGTGGTTTCCCTTATGTTCGACGACAAGACATCTATTCACACTTTGGGATTCATGCAGTGTCTTGGATGCCATTAGCCTTATTGGTGGTTTCCTCACCTTTGTCAGTAGTTTTTCATCATTGGCTTCTATTCAGAGGGTCCTTTTCATGTACCGATTGCATTTGGCACACACAAAAGACACACAGGATCGTTGGTTCGTGAACATGTTCGTCATCCAATCTCCACCAAATCATGAAGATCCTACCTTGTTCCTCATGCTGGCTGACAAGAGATGCCTCAATGCTCTCCTTTCAGTGGGTCTCTTTCCATCGACTTCAACTCATTTATTCTGGATATGGGACCTAGAGTTTTATGAGTACCTTGAGGTTTGCATTCATTAGTGGCATTCTCTCTTTCCATTGGCAGATGGGAATACGTCAATGTCTCCTGATTAATGGATTTCTCAAGTGTTCGACATCGACTCCTTTTTCATACTTGTAGGAATATACTCGGTGCCTTGATACCTACTTTCATTATTGGTAGGTTGTCTCGCATTTGTTAACGGTATACCTCAATGACCAGTAATCAAATGATGTCTCATCGTGTTCGACCTCAACTCCTTTATTCACATGATGTAGACTTGCACCTTTGGCGGATAATATAGAATACTTGAAGACATCACTATGTGGTCGTAGCTTTACTGAGTTGTTTCTTCCCATTCATTGGAATAGTACCTATTTGAATTTAGTGATCATGGGAGATCAGATTGTACTTCATGGTATACAGATATCTTCAGATTGATTTTGAGACTGGTTTCACTGGGCCTTGTTCGTGACTATGACAACTTTTGGCATGTAACCGCATTTGTATTTTCCTATTCATGGCCATGAACACTTGTTTGGTATATTTTCCACATGGATCTGCATTGTATTCTTGGAAAACATGTATGCAAAGTTAATGCATAATGTAATGAGCAATTGAGTTCGTCCAACTAGTTCTCTACCACTTCACTTCTGGGTTATTTATAATGTATTTCGGCCATCAAAGATACTCCTCTGATCTCACACATTAGGGGGCATCTGTTATAGCAATATTTGCCTCACCATTGCTATCTTTCACTTTTGAGAGCCTTTTTCCATTTCCCTATGAAAACTTATCATCCCTTTTTGATGAATTCAGAGCTAAAATATACATTTTTCCACATATACGCTCCCTGTCTGTTATACAAGATGCGTATACGCTTGTTGATCCACTACAACTCGCGTATATAGGGATTTGTGCCAGAAAATACAAAATAAGGTCGGGTTTCCATCTCACGACAAAAGATCTCTGATCCTTGGCCTTCCATATACTGGAAAAGTTTCGACTTGGCCCTTCAGTTGCATTCTGAAGGCTATAAGAACACAATTTCGAGCTATGGAAAAGAGGAGAAAGAATTCAACTTTGAGAGCAAAGTTACTTTGGAGAAATTACTTCATATTGAGTCTCCATCCCTTTGTCCCTCAAGTCTGAACATAGTGTTCAGCCCCCAAGATCTTTCCCTATTGTTGAGAGGAACTCATTGCCTCTTTCCTATGAGCTTGCCTTTGGTGGAGGATTGAAGCAGTGGAGACTCAGTTGGAAGGAATTTGGTTTCTTGGTTTTGAACCATGCCGACACAGAAGTCTGTAATGTTGTCACTTCTATTGATCAATTATTAATAGAAATAATCCTTTCCCTTCCTATTGGTATCTTGCAAATATATGATTATTATACATGAGCGTGTTTGTAATGTTTATTAATGGATTATGATATCTGATGTGCTAACCCCTTTTATATTATCACTATGTACTTGTTCTGCTTGTTTGTCGATAAATTCTTGCAGGTGTAAATCTTTGGGTCAAAGTGCTGAACGGTGGAACATCATCAAACGCTGGATCGAGGTAGGCCTCTTCCCTGTATTGCACATTAGTTTATATAACATATGTTGGAATTGAGTTGATTTCTGGAATCATACCTGTCTGTTGTGGTTTACCCTTGGCCATAGAGATTTTTTCCCTTGTAACAAGAAGTCAAGTTTTATTGTATCTATGTGTGTTTCTTTACTATGCATATGTATTTCATTTCGTTCCATTTATAAATCTGGATCAATGTTAAACATATGGAAGAATCTCATCCCATGTGCATGGATGCTTGTATTTTTACAAGTGAAAGATATGCACAATCATCTTGTTTACCACCTCTTTTTTCCCATTTGTTTGGGGGTGGAAGGAAGTCGATTTGGTCGGCTTGTTGTCCTTCATAGACCATAGGTTGAACCAAAACATACTAAGGAAACTACCATCCCCATCTGAAATAATGGTTTGTGGTAGCCCAAAATGAACCCAAACATGCTCAAAGAAGAGATCAGTAGTGGCTTCAGTTGTGATACTCTTATTTCACAGTGCTGAATTTTCCATCTTAGAGAAATGATTGACAACCAAAAAGACACAATCATTACCATGATTGGTGGAGGGAAAACCTGACATGTAATCCATGGATACTAACTCCTAGGGATTTCTTGGGGTAGGTAGAGGAGTGTACATCCTCTGCTTCTTAATGTCAGGTTTAATGATGACACATGAAGTGCATGATCTAATATACCTACTAATGTATTTTCATAATTTTGGACAATATAAATACTTATGAAGTACTAATACTATTTTCTCCACACCAAAGTTCTTTACCACCTAACTATAATGTACCTCACAAATTATCTTTGCATGCTTCATTGAAGGAACACAAAGATGTATTAGATAACACATAAGTGCATCTTAGAGGTGAAAGTTTGGAACTTGTTTACTTGTGCCCAATGTATACTATGTAGAAACCAAATCAAGGTCATTGGCATACAATTGGGGCCATTTGGAGGTCTCATTCCCACAAGAGTTAAGAAATATGTTTAGTGTCACAACTGGGGGGAAATTAACGCAATCCACGACATGGTTTGTGCTACCCTTATTGTCCTTAATGTTCAAGTGGAATTTTTGCAAGTACATGGACTGTTTCTAATGGTATTCATTTTGTAACTTTCCTTATGTTTGCATGAATTATAAGGGCTTGTTATCGGTGTGAATGATCATTTCCTTTCCTAGAATATAATGCATCCACTGTTAGTATGCTTGGACAATGAAGTGCATATCCTTGTCATAGGTGGGATACATGCGAACAACACCAGAGCATGTTTTAGTATGATAGGCCATTGATTCTCCATGCTAAGTGAGGAATACATTGATAACATAGTCGGAGGCATTTGTCTCAATATCAAATGGTTGTTGTTAGTTTGGAAAATTGAGGACTAGTGTTGAGCATAGGTGGAATTTTAGATCCCTAAATGATTTCTATTGTGACTTAGACTGGGAAAACTTGGCTTTATCTACACCATTGTTCACTTGGCTTAAGGGCCAATCGATATCAGAGAAAAACACAAACCTAGGGTAGAAGTTGGCAAGGCCCAAGAAGTTATGGATCTCTATTATATTCATTTGGGTTGGCCAATTGTGAATGACTTGGATCTTGTCTAGGTCCACATGCAACCCATGTTCATCCACAATGTATCCTACATACTGAATTCTTTGCATACAAATGAGAATTTCTCCATATTGGACTATAAATTAGGTTGCAATAGGGTACTCAAGATCTGTTGAATGTGTTGCAAATGTTTTTGTAAGGTACCATATATATTATAATAAGAAAAAACAAAAATATTGCAGAAATTCAACAAAATATAGAGAATCACAACACCAAAAATGATACCTTTATTGATAGAAATACAAGTTCACTTGCCTCTTTGAGGGGGAAACCTCCAACATAGAAAATCTCTTTTACAATAATTATCAAGACAATAATTTTTCATGCCTTCTACTCCTATTTATACTAATTCTATATTCTAAAGAACAATATAGAGGAAAATCTTCCTAGAAGTAGAAGATTCTATTAAGTCTTCCTACATTAGACTTGTTCACATTATTAAATAGGCATTATATACTCCTACGTGAGGGGTTAGGGAAGTTAGGTCCCTAACATGCCCCCCCCTCCTAAAAAACATTCTTGTCCTCAAGGATTGAGATGAGGAATTTTTTGCAGAATGGTAGTTGGCTCCCAGGTGGCATCTTCTAGTGGTGTATCCTTCCATTGAATTAAAGATTCCTTGATGGTGCACTGACAAAGACGATGCTCATGTTGGTCCAAGACTAGGAGCACCTGAGTGGCACCAACAACACTGTGACTGTGTCTGTTTCCAGGTAAGTTATGTACAAAAGCCAAGGATATATGCTTTGTTTATAGGAGGCAATATGTAATTAAAGTATCAAATTAGTTTTTATCTTTTGAATTGCAATATATCAAATGAATCATACCACTTTGTCTTTGGAAAAAATTCTTAATGTTGGTAGCTATCGATTCCTCAGTTCCAAAGTTCCAATTACTTAGTTATGTCTAGGCTACATACTGCTAATATTTTCAATCAAACATTGTTGTTCTCGAAATGGGTTTCCATTAAAACAAAAAGGAAATGATGATGATTTATTGAAAACAAACACCATTTATATCTCTAGAAAGCATGCAAAACCTTTTATTCTTGTATCTCTGATGATTTCCTAGAACCATATGTAGTCATAGACAATCTATGGGTTTTGAGGAATAGTATTATTGTTCTTGTTGTCATTATTGTTTTCCACATTCAATCATATATCCCCTCTAATAATTGATTTCAACTTGATTTAAAATCCATGCCATTTATCTAGTCATTGAACTTTATTAGTTGTGTTCTTTCTGTTATGTTGCCTAATTCCTTTGAATAAGATTTCTATTGGGCCATGTAATGGTGCTTAATTTTTGGAATGGCTCAATGCTAAAGTGGAAGAGGGATGAAATCATTGGGTTATTCACCTTTATTTTCTCGTCTAACAACATATTTTAGTTTCCATAAAATTAGTGATTTGGTGTAGAAAGTGCCTTGTGTTCAGGTAGAAACTTAGCCTTCTCCATAGCCGGCCAATCTTCCTTATAAGATGACTAGAGTAAAATTCTACAACTTTTCTATCATGTAATGTAGAAAATATTGAACTGGAAATATTCTTATGAACCTAATTTTGACTATGCTTCTCATCCTAAATTCCACTATCCTCACCATATTCTTAATGTAAAAAAGTTTGGAATTTTCTTTGAGTAACAAGGATAAAGGCTACATTTTATAACATGAAGGAAATATAGATGTAAAATTATCTATAAATTTTATTGTCTGTTAAGTATACTTTTTGATATTGTTTTGTTATTTTATGAATTTTATGATGTATACTATAGTTTTTAGTATCCCTTGATTAGGTAGCAATGATTTTTAATAATAGGTAATGTGTGAATTTATATGTTATAGTTTCACATGTTGTATCACTTATACATTATGTTATTATATTTTATATAGAAATATTCACATTGCTAGAATATGGTTTGAAGTGACTTGAAATAAAAACATGTGATGCATTGAATTCAACTCCATGTATTAACGAGTGAACCCTATGTAATGACCCTGAATTCAACTCCATGTATTAACAGGGAAACCCTATATAGTGATCCTAATGTGTGATGTTAAACATGTATACCACTAATTTCGCCTTAAATAATCTTATCCATACACAACTTTAACAAAAGATTTGCACATATCACCACTACCTTATTAAGACCATCATATATTGTATTGAGAAAGTATGTAATTTTACATATTCTAAGAACCTAGCTCTAAATCATAATAGTATTATTATTAAATACGCGATTTTACATATTCTAAGAACCTGGCTCTAAATCATAATAGTATTCTTAAACCCAGCAATGATATAACCTACGTATGGTGTTTGGAGGGCTCTAATCTATGTAGAAGGAAAGGATTATATCCTCTTCCATTTTCTAGCGTAAAATATCTCTTAATGGAAATAGTCTCCACCAAGTCAAAAATGTTTCCCAAAACATTTCCAGATACATAAACATTTCTCAAGACAATTTTAGTTCCATAAACATTTCCTTGTTGCTTTTGGGTGTTTCTTGGGTTGGTTTTTTGCACCTAATGTTGTTGCACGTTGAACTATGATACCTAATGTTGTTGTACGTGAAACTATGATACCTAAAAAGAACAATAAAAATTGGAATTAACATAAATATTCTAAAAAGTAAAGACAAAAGAAAAAACTCCAAAGTCCTATAAAGCAGTTCATGTTTGATTCCCAATGAATAGTGTAGAGTTCTTTTTTAAGGAATAAAGTAATAAATAAATAGTTAAAAAATAGGTGGTCAAGGTTCTTAATAGTGAGTAGATTTATAAAAAGTAGACAATTAATGATAATTATGGGGATGAAGTGATGTAATAAAAAAAAAAAAAACTTAGGTTCAAATTCTTATAAATATAGGGTCCCCTCTAAATGTGTGTCAGAGAAGGCGGCATTTGACCTTTCAAAATTGGTTCTTCTTTATCGTTTAAGGGAATTAACATATGTTCAATAAGTTTTTAATTCCTTCAAATTGGGCATATTTGCTAAAGGGGTTGGTAAGATTCACACATCATCTCAAAATTTTGTTTATTAATCATTCTTCACATCCCATCTCATCTATTATGTGATCAATCCCTCATCACCTAAAAAATTATTCACTTGCCAATTGTAGAAATGTTAACATTTCCCACAAGTTGTTTGAAGTAATGTCTCATCGAAATGGTTGTCTCATGGAATAAAATTAATGATGATTATTCCAAGAATGGCCACCTGCATGAAGCACTAACATTATTTAATCAAATGTGAGTTTATGGCATAGAAACCAAGTCAATCAATGTGGTTAGTGTTTTATCATTGTGTGTTAATTTATTGGCTCATAAACATGGAAATACATTTAGTCAATATAATGGACTTGCCTACACTGGGAATTCTACAAAATTGAGTTGTGATGTTGCAAGCATTATTGTTCCCCTAGAAAAATTAAACTAACTAAGAAGATAGATTTCAAAATAAAGACTAACCCTTATCCCACCTTGTAGATTACCATCAATAACCATACAATTAAAGATCTTAGCATTGGACCCTATTTGATCTTAATTCTTGTTGGTCATAGTTTTCTTTAGATTGTCTTTCTAATTGTCCCTACAAGAGGATTTATTCTACCTCATACCATAAATCATTCTCCTTGTATAAAACTAAACAAACAGTTTAATGATCATTTCAATTCCTTAACTTCACAATTTTGTCTATTGCCCATTTGTTCTCTCTAAAATTGTTTTTGAATTATATGCTTTTAAAAGGGATAGAAATAATTAATGCCTCTTCAAGAAACTCCTTCATTTGTAAATTGGAATTATTCTCTTTTTAATTGCATATCTCACAAATTTCTAATCACATTCCACAATGAATTGCTCCAAACTCCTCTCCTTAGCAATCTTTAAGCCTTGAATGATAACCTCAAACTCAACCTTGTTATTGATGCTGATACATGAGATCCTTATTATTAGTATTTCTGAATTCCATAATGACATTCTCCAATCTCATCTCCTTATCGATCTTTAATCCATAAATGATTCTCTCAAGCTCAACGACTTGCACAAGAGATTCAAAATATTTTTATATGACCTCCTTCCATAAAGTAAATGCACATCACATGCTTAACCTCTCAACAATAATCCACATGGTTTTGAATTGAGCATGTATAAAGAATTTTATGGATATTAAAAGAGGCTTAAAAGGGAACATGTTCATCAACATTAAATAAAAATTGTCTTTTTGGCAATAACCAATGACTTGCTCACATTTTTTCTAAGGTGAATTTTAGGAGTAATATGAAATGAGTTAATTCTATGAAGTTGTTGGAGCCAATCAAAAAATATTCCTTCACCTTAATTAGATTAGATTATAATAGGAAAATAACAAAACCAACACTTGTTTTTCCTTGTGGCTCTTGATTTCAACCATGAAAAAACCCAAGGCCTACTATTTATAGATATTTAACTCTATTAGTTACCTTGCAAGATTTTGATTCACTGACATTTTATATGTAGAGGTTACAAATTTAATTTGATAAGTCACATAAAAAGATCGAATCCATTTTTCTTCAAAGAGAATTTGGTATTGAGGTAATTATACACCTCAATAGGTCAAGAAAGGTATTGCATGCCACTCGTTGAGATTCTTCCTACCCAACTAGTTTCTTAAGCATTGATCCACAATACCTCTAACCCATGCATCCTTTAAACCTATGAACTGGCATATTTTTTACTATAATTTCTAAACATAAGATAATTTAATGATCACATATGAGATATTTTCATCATCTTCCTTTCAAGTAATGCATATACTAGGCCCTTGTTTTTCTCATTTCTATAGGTTATTCTAAGTTAGCACTTTGTTCTTTAATGATAACTACACAACTCTTGACCATACAACTATGTCTTTATTGTAATCAATTATGGCATGGCTTCTTTGTGGTTTCTTTATATAATAATTCCAAATGATTTATCCCCCCCCCCTCTCCTACTAGGCCTAAAGAATCATTCTTGTTCCACCCTTGATGAAAAGTATTAGTACATGCCTAATCACGTTCCTAATTGAGTGTGTTAATGCCTTTGTCCTCCAAATTTTCTATATGTCTCTCATGTAACTTGAATTATTTTTTTATACATGATGAATGTATCTACTCCCACCTCACGTTTTCTCCATTTCCTACCTTCCAAGCTAACCAACCACCTTTTAAAGGGAAGGATTGAACTAAATATTTCTAGTTTCTAAACACATTACTTTTATATTTCCTTTGATTCATTATCCAATCAATAATAAAAATAGGGATAATATATTGTTTCACTATTCTATATTTATGTAGACTTTCCTATGTTATGACTTTCCACAAACATTTAATTGGAAAGGGTTTTCCAAAATTATGAATATTTTTCAACCCCCACCCTCTTTCATAATTTGGTTGAGTTATAACCTTTCATTTGACAAGTGGAATCTCTTCATTTTGTGTTTTCCAATCCAAAAGAATCTAAAAACCTTTCTCCTTATTTTCTCTAGAACCCCTTTTTGGAATACAAGCTAATGTATGTTTGTAAAATGAAGAGTTGAGTTGAGTTGGTTACATTCCATAGTCTGCAACTACAAAATCTTATCCAATACACTGACACCTTATTCCTCTCATATTTCACATATTTTCCCCACTCATGCTCCAAGAGGCTTGTTGTATTCTCTACCATGCCTTTTCATCGCTCAACATTATCCTATAGATCTATTTTTCTGTGGCATAAGAGAGATTAACTACCTTTATAATGAGAAAATGCTACTTTTATCATGGTCAAATTGTGATGCCTTTTAAGACTCCCCAATGTCGAGATGATGGAACATATTAAACTTGTTCAACAACTTAATTTTAATGCTCTATGCCCATCGAGGTTTGAACTTGGGTCATTAACATGGAAACATTCATTTTCAACCTCTAGACCACAACCCAATGGATATGCATGCACTTAAACTTCGTACTTTAATGGAACTTATTCTTAGGATGTGGAATTTCTTCTTTTGATAGAATTTAATGCTTCTATCTCTTCAATCATTCTATCTCTTCACAGGTTAGTTTCATTGTCAAGTAATGCTTCTACAATTTAGGGACATGTTTCTCAGTGTGTTTGATTGATGGGGCTGCTTGAATGGCATCATGCAGTTTCTTGTAGAACTCTTCAATGTTTTAGGCTCTATACCTTTCTAATTAATATACTAAGAAAATTGGTATTGACACTTTTGAATTTCAATATGAATAGCTAGCAACCCAAGAATGGAATTGGTTTGATGTAAATTAAAACATTGTCAATTGATTAACATGATTTTCTCGTGACTCATATAATTGTTGCTTGTCATGGATTTGCATCTTGGTACATATATAATATATATGGATCAAGAGGAGTCATTGCAACATGATCCTCCAATTATGTCGCGCAAATTCTTCAGGAAGTCCAATGAAAGAAATGGAGGGACCCCTAGTCCGATAGAGACCCTTGGTTTGACATAAAACCCTAGTCAAGTAGGGGCAACTAGTGAAGCAAGGGAATTAAGTCAAACAAGGAGATCTAGTTAGTCTAGAAGGTTTCCAAACTCATCTAGATCTAGTCAAGCATCACGTGATAGAGCAAAATCATCTATAGGTGATGCAACAAGTGATCCATTACATGATGGATCGATGTGAATCTTGTCTAGTGATGATTTAGGGGGAATTTTTAATCAGGCAAGTTTGAACAAACATTCCCCTCTATTGGAAAATGTACAACCCCAATCACATCAACAATGTATGGCTGGTAAATTGATTTTATTTTTTTTATATAAATCAAGTGAATATGGACATGTTTTTGTGCATTGTCGTAACTATATGCAAGTGTTTCTAAATGTGTAGAGGATTCAGATAATGTTGGGGGCAGTAATGAAGTAGAGGGTGAATATCAAGCAGAGGGTGAGGGTGAAGGTGAACTAGTGGTTCATTTTCATCAAAATGAAGATTACACCCTTATTACCACTTATCCCTCATACATTCATGAGGCGCTTCCTTGGTAAGGCATTGTTGAAGGCATGACCCTTCAACACTGCACATCCCACCATGCAAAGTTGAAGCATGATCTTCAACAAATGGATCTCCTTGTTGAGAGAAAACAAAGATTGGAGATTGTTTTTCAATCTTTTGGAAACTCCATTGATGTATATAAGAACCTTGGGCCAATGACCAATACTTTCATTGATTTGATGAGGAGACGCAAGAAAGCGGTGATGGGCCCTGATAAATGGCCCGAAATAGAGAAAAGGGTCTCAAAAGAGCAAGCAAACTCATTGTTTAATTTTAAGAAAAGACCAAAGCGATTGATGTTGAAGGTGCAATATTTCAGGCACCTTAACATTGCTATCCATCTTTATGATCAATTTTTGGAAGAATATGGCAGATTTCCATGGAATGATGAGGTGACATATTATTTTGTAAGATTTATTTATACGAAGTTTTTTGAGAATATGCACTTAGATTATGCCGACCTACCATCCAAGTATTATGGTGTTGGTAAAGGTCAAACATATAATTGTAGAGGTGCATTTTGAGATCCATAATTTCCTAGACCTCCAACTCCCTTGGTATCTTGTCCACCAAGGGTGGTTTCTTTACCTTCAAAGATGGAGGCCACTTCACAATTTGGAAAGGACGCGAGGGATGCAATAGAAAATAGTATAAATGCAACTCTTATTGGTATTGATGTTGGTTTGAATGAACATAGAGTGTGATCCAATGCCCGTGAAAGATTTGTTTATAAGACAGATGATGAGATATACTACATGAGCCTCGAAGAGGTACGGGATTATGAAAATTTTTGTCTCAACGGTTGGAAAGACTTAATTGGGCATGAGAAAGAGGGAATCAGATCAGTATGTATTAAAATCAAGTAAAATGATTCATGCATTTGATGTCAATTCTTTTGTTATTCGATTCACTTCATTGCAACTTTTGAATAAACACAAAATTTTTGTGTTCATTAATTGCAGTTCACTTAGAGTTTAAATGATTCAACATTAAATTTTGAACTAGGGTCATTTAGCATGGGAGGTTTTGTAGATGCTGAGACTTCACGGGTACAATTGCATGTTTGAAACTTTTTTAGTTATGAAGATTACGGTGTCATTTAAAATTTTAATTTAAAAACGAAATGACTTACACACACACATATATAGATATTTATTATAGGTAAACCAGGAGGGAAACTTGGGTATGGGGAAACCTTCTTCTTCCATTTTGGAATATGTTTTGTTTGGCGATTCACATGTATCAAGCATGTTTGAAAGTGTATAACTATGATTGGATGCATCATAATTTGATTGTAATTATTAATTTTTTTCCAATATAAGTACTTACAATAATGTCTATATGCATTTCAAATGTGTTGTAGTCTAACTTGGAGGAGAGAGTGGCGGAAGAGAACCAATGAAAGATTGGAAAGTACTATTTTAAACTCTTTTAGGAACATTTCCCCCATTGAATTCTTTCCAAACAAACCATTTACCCACAAAAGGAAAATATAGTGGTATAGATTTCCAAACAATAAACACATTAATGGATAGGTTTGTTTTCCTTTATAATGCATTATTCAATAGTTAGTGTCTATATGAATTTTTGAGCTATTATCTACATCCACAAACCCTTCTTGGAAATTGGACTACACAGAATTTTGGTAGCCAATACCAAGTACTAGAAAATGAATATTTTTTTTCACCTCACACCTCCCTTGGTTTGGTTGAACACTACCATTTGAATAAGGGAATGCCATATTTTCTTCTCCTACCTATCCACTATTGGAATACTGAGAGGGGGGGTGAATCAATAAGAGCACTTTTTACCACTTTCAATCACAATATATAAAATTCAACTTTATCAATGATATATCATTTATGATTGCATTCAATATATCATACACATATAGCTACAAGCAGTACAATTCAACAATATCACATCAAATACATAGTACACACGAATTTACGTGGAAACCCAAATGGGAGAAAACCATGGAATAATTTCTTATATATATCAAGAATACATTCATAGGAAGCACCAACTTTCCAATTCTCCAACACCATCTGGAACGAGGCACCAACCCCATGATTTACAGGCACCAACTTGAAGGAAACTACAACTCCTTGAATTCTTCAAATACAACTGAAAGGAGGCTACACCCCCCGATTTACAGGATCCATCCTGAAGGAATCTACAAATCCATGAGTTCCTTAACTACAACTAGAAGGAGGAAACGACCCCCTGATTTGCAGGCTCCAATATGAAGGAAGATCCAACTCCCTGAGTTCTCCCACACCAACCAAAAGGTGGCTACAACCCCCTTATTTACAAGTTCCAACCTAAAGGAATCTCTAACTTCACAAGTTCTCTGGCATCAACAAGAAGGAGGATACAACCCCCTTTCCTTGCCCCATCCTACCACCCTGAAATATAAGTGTAGAATCAACCTATCACTACCATCGATCAACCTGTGACTGTCATTATTATCAACCAACATGTCACTATCACTGTCACATCAACCAATCACTATCACTATGTCACATCAACCTGTGCCTGATGATCAACCAATCATATAACCTTTCACTATCCCTGTCATCGTCATTGTCACTGTCACTAATATATAGTCATCAATCAGATCCACTTACATGGATACCAAAACTATCGCCATACCATGTACATCAACCTTGTACATCAACCATGTACAAGAACATGTACCATACCATGTACACCAACATGTATCAACCATGCATAAACTATGCATCAAACATGTATCATACCATGTACATCAACTTGTATGGACCATGCATAAAATATGCATCAAATGATGTGCCTCAACCAAGCACCAAAAAATGTTCCTCATATAAATGCCACCATATATAATAGGATATCATCAATCAAGTGCCTCAAGCACGTGATATCATCACCATGTCATATACCAAACCATATACCATGATAGCCAAGATATGTCTCTAATCATTGTACCATAAGATCACCAAGGTGTACCTCAAGATATACCCAAATATCCAAACCATGTGTCGCAATGTACCTCAAGCATGTATCATACCATGTGCCATAAGATATGCCTCAAGTATATGTCAATATCACAAAGATGTGTCTCTAACAATGAATCATAACTGTTAGCACTCTGTAAATTTGTTTGGCTGATAAAACAAATTACATAGTTAACCTACAAACCACTTTAGAGCTGGGTACTAGCTTTCTTAGCTCAGAGAGGGATCTCTCCTGTCACTTGGCCTCTAAAAGATAAGGTCTCTTTATCAAATCGATGGCTAGGTTTTGTTGCTTTTAAAGAGGGTTTTATAATTTGTTGGTAAAGAAGGGGAGGGACACTTAGGGCTATGGAGTGAAACTTCCGAAAACAAATGGAAGAACTGACTAGTAGGTAGAACTCTCCAGAGGATAAAGGCTAAATGAGGTGATGAATCTGAGTTACAAATTGTAATTTGCAGAGTGTAAGAAGAAAGGAAAAACATATAACTGCATCAGATCATTAAATAAAATGAATTCTGACTTAGTTAGGAAGAACTTAACACATTTTAAATTCCTTACGCTGAGAGAATCACAAGATGAATTCAAGGCCTTTAACTATCCAATTTAAACATAAGACAGTGAAAATGAAATCAAGAACAAAGGAAATACATACGAAGAAAGAAGACAAATCTCAGACCACCACCATTATAATATTTTCGTGGAAAATTCAGGACATCTGGATGTGCATTCTATTTAGCTTCAGAAAATTACATTCAAGTTACAAATAGCTAAAATTGTGCCCTTGCACTTCTGCCAACCCTTAATACATTTGGAATTCCTAATATTTACAAAAGTCGAGTTCCTTCGGTTTGAAACTGATTACAATGATTATAAAGAAACGTTTCGGTTTTGAAACTGATTACAATGATTATAAAGAAACGTTTTGGTTTTGAAACCAATTATAATGATTATAAAGAAACGTTTCGGTTTTGAAACCGATTATAATAATTAACAAGAAAATGTTTCAAAATATGGATTTTGGCTCCTTTCGCAGTTCAGTATTTTCTTCGCCACTTGTTCTGCTTTGGTCCTCCACATGATCTGTCATCTTTAGTGACATCTGGACATCATTTACCGGGCCTTGGAAAACTGCATTTTGTCTTACCCAACCTAATTATTTCCTTCCATTGCAAGTCAGAAGGAATATCATAGTTTGTCATTTCCTTTATCAGAATCTCCAAGTCAATGCAAGAAGCATATGACATGACTGGCAGCCCAAGCTTGACTATTTGGAATTGATTCAGAATTTCAACGTCTATAATCAGATGCTCAACTAACGTGTCTCCTTTCATATTTTCCTCCAGTGTTTCGAACTTAGAATGATCCATTCTACACTGAGTCAAACGAGCATTGTGTTCTTCCCGATCATACAAATTTCACTTTCCATCCCAAAATGGTGGAAGACCTTTGGTAAACAATTCTTCAAACAAATATTTGAACTCTTGTACACTCTGCTCCATCTGTGTTGCTTTAGTTTGAACTGATTTCAACAGGTTATGTTTAACAATAACCCTCTTAGACCAAATAATCAATGTAGCTATGTATTTAACTCCAATGGTCTGAAGGTCTGCAGTAGGAACAAAGTTGAGTAGATTTATGGCATTCTGGGCCCATTCTAATGGTTTCTTTGCTAAAGTTTCATTCACAATAGTGCACCTATTTCTAGCTGTAATGGATATGTTGTCTTTATCATTAATGAAATTCAAATATGATCTAAACTTGGTAGCTTCAACAACTATAGATTCCCAAATGATATGCTTGGGCCCCTGCAACAGACTTTTGCCTCTTGACCCTATCTTCAATTTATTTATTCTTTCTTGCAAGACTTCATTCTCCTTTTGAACTTGAGCTATCCTTTCATCCTTCACCTGCAATTACTGCTTCAATTTATCTATGATTCATTTCTATAAATGTGTTGACCTGCACAGAATAGATCTAGCTAAACAATGATACACACATTTGCAGAGAGAAATGGAAAAAAAAGAAGAAGGAGAGAAAGAATGGAAAGAATTCTCATTAACCATTATGAATAATGAATAATTTACACATGATATACTCTGTATATCTCAATGAGTTCGAATTGAGGTGAACC
>JZKD02S2334067.1:11953-24220 GCA_000966675.3 Picea glauca
ATGTAGGCTGTAGTGTGAGATGGATCTTGGGGAGAATAATCCTTCATGTTGATCTGTGCGACTTTCCTGTTGTCCTTGCCAAGCCTCGGAATCCCTTTCCTAGTGGATTTTAGTCCCAGCTCGGGGGTGACCCACTGTTGAGCGTGATGAGAAGCATGGTCTAAGGCTGGGAGGTTCATGGAAGGTCTACATACAATTGATGGTCATCTGTTAAAATATGAGTACCAAATGTCTGTTCTTTATATGATGTGTATCTAGAAATCAAGTTATAATGTTATGAGAATTATCTGTATATATTGCATGTATGTTTAATGTTTTTTATACATGAATAAGTGTATGAATAGAATGTTATAACTGTTTAAATTGCATTAGATAGATATGTATATAAATGTATGTGGTATCAGAGCATGAAATTTATTCGGTGGCATGGCCTGGCCTATTGGTTTAAGGCCAGGGATGTTACAAATTGGTATCGGAGCATAAAAGAAAAGATAGAGTTGATTGGGTATCATTACCCAGCAGAGGTTGATAGTCAGGGACATTACAAATTGGTATCAGAGCATGAAATTTATTTGGTGTCATGGCCTGGCCTATTGGTTTAAGGCCAGGGATGTTACACTTTAGTTCACACTTCATTTGGATAATTTGAGTGGATTCTTTATGCCACATTGGTTCAATCACCATGCATCATTTGGATCATCATTGTTAATGCACATTGTCCTTGGGATTATCACCAGAGTGTGCATTATTGATTCTTTAAGTTAGTTAACTAAGAACTGAGAGGCTAGTTGAGTTGGACTAGGTAGAAGTTAACTCTCGTGATTGTTCGTGTGTGTCCATATCACTCTAGAACACCACTATGGTGCATTAGCTCATGCATTATGATGCATTAGTTGAGCTAGGAAGTGTATATCACTTGTATTGTATCATTCTTTCTTTTAGTTAATACAATTCTTTGATTATCTCTCTCTCATTTCAGTCTTTTCTCATTTTTTTGGAAACTGTGTATGTCCTTTGCTAGCTAGATATTATCTATGCAAGTTCATACACATTTACATGGTATCAGAGCTGATGGGTTTCTAGGAAAAATACACACCAAACTCTTTTTCCAGGTACAAAAGATTGAAGACAACAGGAAAATGGAATTTCCAAAAGAATTAATTCTTACACCATACAATTTCTTTGCATGGAAGCACAAGATGAAATTGCATCTTCGAAGAAGAGGATTATATAGGTTAACCACGGCCACAGAGACTAAACCCACATCAACCATAGAAAAATCCAAGTATCTTATTCGGATGGATGAAGCGTATGGAACTATTTGCAGTCTCTTTTCTCCTGAACTCCTCTTTCACATATCCTCATGTAAAACCCCCAATGAAGTCTAGACCACCATGGAAGGAATTTTTGGAAAACAATACAAGATGAAGGGGCATATGCTCAAGGTATAATTGATCACTTTGGATCCAAAAAACTTCGACAATATCCAATATTTGTTTACCAAAAATAAGGATTTGTTGTCACAACTCAAGGCTTACAGGGTTGATAAATATAAGGAGAAGAGACAAATGGTTCTTACCATTATTTCCAAACTTGGTATGTAATACTCAGTATTTGTATCCACATTTCATTCAATTAGGCTCGCCTTTGGATCCACCTGGACCATGCCCTCTCTTAAGGTATTTATCAAGTCTATGATGCAAGAGCAGAACAAGCTCATCAACATGGGAAAAATCAAAGGCCCAAAGGTGCATGCACTTGTTGTTCAAGATGGTAGCAGTCACCAAAATCAGAAATCTAAAAAAAATACAAAGTGAAGGCACATGAAAATCCAAAGAAGGAAGGGTACTCAAAACCCTTCGATGATTCCTCCAGATCCAAAGGTGGAAAGGGAAGAAAAGGAGAGAAATGCACTTACTTCCAACAAGGATTCCATCTAGAATCCGCATGCATGCAGAAGCAGATAGATAAAATGTCACAAATACTTTATCAAAACAACCTTGGAGATCACATCCCTGAGGGTTCCAAGAAGAAGAAGCTAGATTATCAAAACCTCAAGAAAGGTAATTTTAGCCATGCTTTGATTGCCATTAACTTCTCTCTCGATGCTTGGATTGTATATTCAGGTGCATCACACCACATGGCATCCACAAAGGAAATATACTCTTCATTGGATGCATGCAAAGGTCCTCTTATTCTAATGGGGAACGACTCTCCATTCGAAGTCACTGACAAAGAGAGAGTTGAAATCAAAAACAGGAGCTTCGAGAATGTGCTACACGTTCCCAAACTCTCCATCAATATTCTCTCTATGTATCAGATGAAAAAATCATGCACCTGAAAGAGTGTAGTATTCACACCTGATGTTGTGGATATCTATGACATGCAGACCAATTCCAAAGTTGCTACCAGTGAGGTAAATCACCAATCTAGACTCTACACATTTTTTTGAATTTATTGAACCATATTATGCATTATTTCTTACGCATGTTGATGAAAGCAATAGGATATAGCACGAAAGGTTTGGGATTTTAAATTTCAGATACATGCAATATCTTAGCAAGTAGGAAATGGTTGAAGGTCTACCTGACATCCACTTCTCCAAAGAAATTTGTGAGGGATGTGTCCTTGGAAAACACCCTCAAGAGAATTTCGACAAAGGAAAGACTCAAAAGACCTCATCTCCTTTCGATCTAATATACAGTGATCTCATGGGCCCTTTTCTACATCCATCAATCAGTAAATCAAGGTACATGCTCATTTTTTTATTGATGATTTCTCACACCGCACTTGGACTTTCTTTCTCAAGAAAAAATATGAGGCCTTTCAACATCTCAAAGATTTCAAATCCCTTGTTGAGACACAGTCAGGAAGGAATATCAAAGTCCTCCGATCAAATAATGGGGGGGATTATGTCAACCATGAGGTAAAAAATATTTTTCTTGAGGTTGGGATTTAGTTGTAGAACATGATTCCCCATACTCTACAACAAAACAGAGTTGTTGAGCGGAAGAATAGATCCCCGAAAAAGATGGCATCTTGAATGTTGCATGAAAAGTCACTTCCACAGATATTATGGGATGAAGCACTTAATTGTGTGAACTACATCCAAAACAGATCACCCCATAGATCTTTGAAGGATAATACCCCCTTTGCGGATTGGAGCGGCCTCAAACCAAAATTGATCCACTTATGTATATTTGATTCATGTGCATGGGCCGGGATTCCCTCTGAGAAGAGGAAGGCACTTGATCCACAGAGTACAAAGTGTATCTTTGTTGGATACCCAGATAGTGTGAAGGGATACAGACTCATTGATCCCTCTATAGACTAGCTCATCATTGATTCCAGTGTCAAATTCAAGGAAAGTATCTCGCATGCACCTCAGGAGGTGCATGCAAACACTTTTTCTCTTCCACCTATCAGAGATGATGAGAATGCACATGTAGATTCTTCCTCATATGAGAGTTTTGATTCATAGGATTCAGATGATTCATATATCAAGTCAGTATAGTCAAATTTAGATTTAGTGCACGCACATGGATATGTAGAGCCTAAGTAAGTGCATGGAGATGAAAATCCAGAGTCGAGACCCAAGTGGGCCAAGACTACTCTTCAGGATGCATGAGATCTTATTGGAGATCTAGATAATACCAAGAGGACTCAATCTGATTTCTAGGATCCTCCTCTTTCATTCACAACCACTGAACTGATGCCACCTAGGCATATTTTCTTGGTTCAGTCTTCAAATCCATAGCCCTATGGAAAGTCTATTGGGAATCCCTTTTGGGAATCTGTGATGCAGGAGGAGTACAACTCCCTCCTTGAGAACCAGACTTGGGATCTAGTTCCCCTTCCTTCAGGAAGGAAACTTTTCAGGTGCAGATGGGTCTATAGGACTAAGAGCATAGTAGATGGACATGTTAGAAAATACAAATCTAGGCTAGTCTCCAAAGGATTTCAGTAGGAAAATGACATTGACTATGAAGAGACCTTCACTCCAGTAGCGAAGATGGATTCCATACGCTTAGCACTTGTGATCTGGATTTTATGAGCATAATGAAATGAATACAGATTATTAAAATATTTTAACACGGAATAACAAAGATATAGTAAAATTGGTTTCTATTCTATAAGGAAATAAGATGAAACTGTAAAATGTAGCGGAAAACAAGATTGCTAGAATAGTGGTGGCTTATCTCTGAGAACAGATGTGAAGGTTGTGCTCATTCGTCGGAAGATGATCACAATGAGGATCTGAAATCCTTTTTTATAATAAACATGAATTTCAAAACCCTAGGCATCCAAAAACCTAACCCTAGGAGATGAAGTGCCAAAAGTTATGTGGGCCTCGTTGGGGTAAGCTACTACATCAACTTCCCGGGGTCGTAAATTTTGCATACAATCTTTGTTTTAGGTGCATGATAGTCCATTGGAAAGGTATGCACGATAGTCCATTGGAAAGGTAAATCCAAGGAATACACATGTTGCCATCAGAATTTGAATTAGTTTACAATTTGATTGTGGTGAGCCCTGAAAACGTTGTTAGGGTCTCAAAATAGCCCTGGAAGTCGAGGACCCAAACACTAGGAAAAAACTGCCAAAATGATCCAGTTGGAATAGGTGGAGGCCACCGATATTCATTTGGATAAATCCTCCCCATTAGGAATAAATGGTCTACATTTCATTGAGTTCCCCCATCAAATGAGGAAAATTCTGTTGAATTTGGCCCCGGGTGAGCCACTTGCCTTGGTGCAGGAGCTACCCTGCTTTGATAACTTGATAAAGTTGGATCCTTTGATGTCAATTGCCCTTGACCTGTGTGTCCAAAATATGATCTTTGGATGCATTGTTTATCAAGTCAAGGTTGAGATATGTTGGTGTCAACTGCTCTGCTATCTATGAAGTGTCCAATAATGGTGGGAAATATGGCCAAAGTAGAGCCACGTTGAATATTAGGTGCATGCCAAGGAAAGGATGAATGTTGAGTTCAAAAGCATTATCACCCATAGCCTTAGTGATGGTGTATGACCCATAACGAATTGGTCGAAGGTTTCGATGGGGCCCTGTAAGGTTTTCTTTATGCAAGTGAAACCAAACTTTGTCTCCAACTTGAAACTTA
Organism: Picea glauca; assembly: GCA_000966675.3. Classification (NCBI taxonomy): domain Eukaryota; kingdom Viridiplantae; phylum Streptophyta; class Pinopsida; order Pinales; family Pinaceae; genus Picea; species Picea glauca. The sequence goes on from JZKD02S2334067.1 coordinate 17,076, forward strand.
TGTGGAACCCAGTGTTGATCATGGCGTTTCTTGTACTTGGCATTGGACTTCTGTAAAATATTGTGCACCTATTGGTGAATGTGTTGGATCCACTCAATGAACTGAGTGGCTTTGTCAACTTCAAGTGGAGCAAGGTATGATTTAGTCGAGGTGGCCTCCAAGGGTAGTGCAACATCCATGGGGCCCAATGGTTGGAATCCCAACCCCACCTGAAAGGGTTTGTGGTTGGTTGAGCTATGTAGGGCTCGATTGTAGCTATGTTGGACATATGGAAGACTCGTATCCCATGTGTGGGGGTGCTTGGAATTGTACATGTGCAGGATATGCATGATCATTCGATTGATGACCTCAATTTGACCATCTGTATGGGAGTGGAAGGCAGTGGATTTGGTGAGCTTTATGTCCAACAGTGACTAGAGGCTCGACCAGAATGTGTTGAGGAACCGACTATCATGATATGAGACAATGGTTTGTGGAATTCCAAAATGTACCCAGACTCGTTCAAAGAATAGCTTGGCAGTGGCCTCTATTGTGATGTTCTTATTGCAGGTGGCCAGAATCACCATCTTGGAAAAGTGATCAACAACCACAAAAACATAGTCATTTCCCCTTTTGGTGAACGGAAGTCCCAACATGTAGTCCATCGATATAGATTCCCATGACTTGTCAGGAGTATGAAGAGGGGTGTACATGAATTGTTTCTTATTGGTCAGTTTGGCAATAGTGCAGGCGGTGCAGAACCTGATATACTTGTCGACATCCTGTCGAAGTTTCGGCCAGTAGAAATTTTTTTGCAACATTTTCATTCTATTTTCGATGTCAAAGTGTCCTTCCACTCGACTGTAGTGATATTCCCATATCATCTTTGTTGTCTTGCTTGATGGAATGCAGAGATTTCCTAGACAGCATAACAACCTGTCTTGAAGATGGAAATTAGCGACAACTGAGTTTGCGCCCAATATTTGGTAAGTGGTGGAAAAATCAGGGTATGTCTCATAGAGGTGGGGCCATTTGGAGGTCTCGTAGCCACAGGAGTCTAGCATTGTGGTGAATGCCACGACTGGAGGTTGGCTGAGGCAATCAATAACTTAGTTGGTACTTCTTGTTTTATACTTGATGTTGAGGTGGAACTGCTACAAGTATGTGGACCACTTATAATGGCGGTCATTCTATAATTTTCCTTGTGTCTGCATGAACAAAAGTGACTTATGATCAGTGTGCATAACGGTCTCCTTCCCAAGAATGTAATGTCTCCACTGGCAGCAGGATTTCACAATGGAGTACATTTATTTGTCATAAGTAGGGTACTTATGAACAACATCTGATAGTGTCTCACTATGATATTCCACGGGGTGGTCGTGTTGAGTGAGAACGGTGCCCACAACATAGTCTGAAGAATCTGTCTCGATCTCAAAGGGTTGTTGCAGGTTTGGTAATGAAAGTACTGGGGATGAGCACAAGCACTGCTTCAAATCATTGAAATATTGTTGTTGGGACAGGCCCCACACAAATTGTGTCTTACCACCACCCTTGGTTACTTGGTTGAGGGCCCATGCAATATGAGAGAATCCAAACATGAACCTAAATCTTGGTTGGATCCACATGCACACCATGTTGATAAACGATGTAGTCTAGGTAATGGACCCTATCCATGTTGAAGGAGCATTTTTCCAAGTTGGCATATAGCTTATGTTGTCACTGCAGGGTGTGCATAAGCTGTTGAATATAATGCAAGTGTTCCACCCAAGTCTTGTTGTATATGAGGATGTCATCCAGATACACCACTACAAAAGTATTAGTGAAAGGTCATAGGATACCGTCCATCATCCTCATGAAAGTTTCTAGAGCATTTTTCAAACCAAAGGGCATGACCATCCATTTGAAAAGACCTTCTTTTGACTTGAAGGTGGTCTTCCATACATATGTATGTTCTATTGGGACTTGGTGGTAGCCCGAATTCATATCAATATTACTGAAGTATTTTTCCCCTATGTTTTGATCAAGGAGGTCATCGATTCATGGAATTGGGTACCGGTTCCAGATTGTGATTTTATTCAGGGCTTGGTAATCAATGAAGAGTCATTGGGTCCCATATTTCTTTTGTACCAGCACGATTGGGCTCCCACAAGGTGATGAGCTAGGATGAATGTGCCCCTTGTGGATTAGTTCTTGGATCCGCCTCTTGATCATCTCCTCATTTTCTAACAGAGAGAGGCGGTAGACTGGCCTATTGGGTAGCAGTGTGTCAGGGGTCAGATCGATGGGATGCTTGACCTGCCAGTGCAGAGGTACCCCGGTAGGCGAGGAGAATATATCTGAGTATTCTTCCACTTGCTTCTATTGTGTGGAGAGATTGGTCATAGAGGCCCTGGATGTGGCTGCGATATTTCTCTCACTCTGAGAGTGAATAATGAAGAAGAAAAATTTCTCGGTCTAAGAGATTACCTTCCTTCATTGCTTGGCAGAGATCAAGGAAATAACACTAGGTGGGACTACCTCGAGTATCCTATACAATTTCCTATTCAAAATAATAATAACATTGCAAGGTCTAGACTCATATATAGCATGACATTTCCATAAATAAGGTTGGCCCAAAGGAACATTACAAACTTCGAGAGGAGAAACATCACACAATACCTCATCTTTGAATGGCTTGATGTCGTATGGTAGTTGACACTGTTGGCTAACACAGAGATCGCTTCCTTGGTGGAGCCATCCAATGGTGTAGGGATGCGGGTGCGGAGTTGTTGGCAGGGATATATTCTTGATGACCTCTGCTGAGATGAGGTTATTCTGGCTACTATCAATGATGAAGTGCAACGGGGTGCCTTTTAACCACATATGTCAATGGAAAAGGCGCTCGTCTTTCACCTGGATGGAGCTTGGTGGTAGAAACGGTGGAACTGGGTTCCGTGTTAATGATCTGCCTCCCTCTTTATGGTTTTGAATCAGAGTTGGAACCCCCATCTGATTCATAGGATTTCACTTTAGCCACCAGCGACTGATTTGAGCAGAAATCAGTAGTGTTATGCCAAGGGCTCTTATGGAAGTCACACCACTTCTCAGTATATTTATTTGTCTTTTCGGTGTCCTTCTTTAATTGCAGATTGGAATGATTGTCCCGATGTTGTCCATATTTCCTCTATCATTTTTTCTGCAGGTTGGGGCCACCCTTTCGTGGCTTTCTCTTCGATGGGTTCCCTGGCCCAAATTGTCACGTCTTTTGTTTGAGCTTCTTCTCGATCTTGATGGCATATCGATAGGTTGTGCCCAAGGACAAGATGTCCAGAAATTCCATTTCAGTCTATATGTATCTATGAAAAGAACCATGATACTTGAGCACCATATGTCRCTCAGAATATTTGATACCCATCTTGGTGCGCAAGGTATGGAAGATATTTGTGAACTCTGGCACTGCTTGGTCTCTTTCTTGCTGCAATGTGGTTCATTTTGTATACAAGTCATCATAACTTCCGACAGGGTAGTATTGTTCCTTAATATCATCCTTGAAGGATTCCCAAGTGACCAGGACTGTAAATAATGAGGGTTCCTTTTTTCCCTTTTTCTCACAGAAAGTTTCCCACCAATCTTTGACAATGGGAACGACTTTGAGGAGTGCAAAAGTAATATTTTCTCTGTTTGAAAAGTTACGGACAGAAAAATACCCTTCTAGTAGATTCAACCATTTGTCTACAACATCTGTGTATATGTGACCTTCAAATATAGGAATATAAAAGTTTATGTGTACCTTGAAGGGGGTGGCACCTCCGCTCGAGGAAGATGCATCGACCATCGGTAGTCATCAAAGTATTTGTGCAAAACTATCCATCATCTCATTCCTTTGTTGCATGAGAGATTCCTCAAGAAACATTTTGAAATGATCTCATGTCCCTTCGTCTTTATTTTCTCCCACCATGAGAGGTTTCTTGGGCATGCGAGATATTTTTTCCTCAAGAGAATCAATCTCGAGAACCAATTCTTTATACCCTGACCTTGTTGGGGACATGCATTAAGAATGACAAGGAGCAGACAACTCTAATACCACTGATCCAGATTTTATGAGAAGAATGAAATGAATACAGATTATTAAAATATGTTTAACATAGAATAACAGAGATACAATAAAATTGGTTTCTATTCAATAAGGAAATAAGCTAAAATTGTAAAATGTAGCGGAAAACAAGCTTGCTGGAATGGTGGTGGCTTATCTTTGAGAAGAGATGTGACAGTTGCGCTCATTAGAAAAAATATGATCACAATGAGGCTCTGAAAGCCTTTTTTATAGTAAGAATGAATTTCAAAACCCTAAGCATCCACAAACGTAACCCTAGGATATGAAGTGCCAAAAGTCATGTGGGCCCCATTGGGGTAAGCTAGTACATAAACTTCCCAGGGTCGTAACTTTTGCATACGATCTTCGTTTTAGGTGCACGATAACTCGTTGGAAAGGTCTATCCAAGGAATACACATTTTTTCATTAGACTCTAACTTTGTCGTCATTTTTATTGTGGTGAGCCTTGAAAACACTATTTAAGGCCTCAAAATGACTCCAAAAATCAGGGACCCAAAAACTAGGAAAAAAATGCCAAACTAGAAAAATGCCAAAATGAGCCAGTTGGAATAGGTGGGATGCCACTGAAATCCATCTAGATCAAATTTCCATTGAGGTATCCAAGGGATGGGAAGTCCATCCGATGGACGTGAAGAATGCATTTCTTCATGAAGATCTTTATTAGGAGATCTATATGGAGCATCCCCAGGGCTTCATGCAGAATTCATCTTTGGTCTGTCAACTAAATAAGTCCCTTTATGGCCTCAAGAAGGACCCGAGGGAATGGTATGCCAATATGGACTCCTACCTATTATCACAAAACTTTATACGTTGTAATTCAGACCCAAACGTTTACATGCTCAGGATGGTTGATTCACTTCTACTCTTAGTTCAGTATGTTGATTTTTTTTTATCATCGGTTACTCGACTTCAATGATTTTTGCAGTAAAGAGGATTCTACATGACAGGTTCTTGATGATGGAAATGGGCCTGCTACATTTATTCCTTGGTCTCGATATCAGTCAATATGCATCTAGCATCAAACTGTCTCAGGCCAAGTATGCACGAGATCTCCTCGAGAGATTCCACATGACATAACGTAAGTATGCCCCAACTCCTTTCCTATCAGGAGTCAGAATTGAGGATGGTGGGGACACTCCACTGGTGGATAGCACACTGTACATATAACTAGTTGGGATCTTTTTGTATCTCACACACTCTAGACCAGACCTCTCCTATGCAGTCAAAGCAGTCTCCTGGTTCATGTAAGAGTCACATGAGATACATTGGAAGGCTACAAAATGTATCCTTTGATAGGTAAGGGCACCATCACCTTTGGGATTCACTATTCATCATACTCTACATTGGACCTCATCGGGTTCACTGATTCTGATTGGGTTGGTGAAAACATTGATCGAAAGTCCACATCTAGTTACTCACTCAGTCTGATTTTTGGGCCCATCAGTTGGTCGAGCAAGAAGTAGGTTGTTATTTCTCTATCTTTAGGAGAGGTAGAGTAAAAAGGGGTAGTTAACATAACCATTCAATCTATCTAGCTATAACATTTTATCCATGAGTTTGGAATTCATTTTCACTGGATCATCATCATCTGGTGTGAAAACTAAAGCACTCTGAAGTTCTGCAAAGATCCAGTTCAGAGGTAGTGGATGAAGCACATCGAGATCCACATGCACTACATCTAGGAATTAGTACATGAGGGTATCATGGACCTGTAATTCTATCCTTTAGCAAAACAGACTACAGACATCTTCACCAAGACCTTCATTGAGAAGAATTTACATTCTCTACGCAGTCGTCTTGGAGTGAAGGACACAATTTCCTAGAAAATGTCAGTTCTTTTTTTTGATACATTGTACCTTGAGGGGCAGTTTTTCCCATGAGGTTTTCCCTCCTTCCTCATTTATTTTAGTCTGTCTTTTGTTTTTGGGTACCTAACATGGCCTCACTTTCAGGAACCATCCTTTTATTTTCACCATAGTGATGTTCATGGGGGGTGTTGGAGATACTTCACACACACCTAGTATTTGTTTTTCCTAAGGTTTTCCCTATGTTTATTAGTCATTATCTAGTATCCTACATTTTAGGGAGAACATTCTTTTTCCTACATTCAAGGGGAATATTCTCTTCAATTCACACTTCAATTGGATTAGTTGAGTGGATTCTTGATGCCACATTAGTTCCATCACCATGCAGCATTGGGATCATCACTAATAATGCACATTGTCCCTGGGATTATCACTGGAGTGGCACATTACTGATGCTTTCAGTCAGTTAACTGAGAACTGAAAGGCTATTTGACTTAGACTAGGTGGCAGTTAACTCCTATGGTTGTTGTTGTGTGTCCAAATCACTTTAGAACACCACTATGGTGCATTAGCTCATCCATTATGGCACATTAGTTGAGCTATGAAGCGTATATCACTTGTATTGTATAATTATTTCATTTAGTTAATATAATTATTTTATTATCTCTATCTCGTTTTTGTCTTTTCTCATTTTTCTGCAAACTGTGTATGTTCTTTGCTAGCTAGACCTTATATGTGTAGGTTCATCCACATTTACATGTTGGTCATAGCTAAACTGAACCTTGGGTCTTACAACCCATGCACATAATAGATAAGCCAACAAGTCACATAATACATTTTTCCATACATCTAATTATCATAACTTGGATTTAGAGTAAAGCAATAATATTTGTGAATTACTTGTTGAAGAAGAAGGTTTTCCCCTGAGCTACTCCCTGTTGAGTTAGTCCCTCTTTCTTGTTGTTAACTAAAACTACTTGAAAATGAAATATTTACCTCCCAGCCAGCTAGGAACATAGCCTCTCCATCTCCCTAGCTCCAAGAAATCAAATTTCCTGGCCCCCGAGCCCAAAATCTCAGCAACACCAATTCACTAGTAAGCCAACCAAAAATCTCCAACAATTTCCCCTTCTCAAATTTCTCCTCTCCTCTCTTGAATGATGCCCCCAAATGCCAAACTCACCCTTCCTTATCCCTCCATCCACCGACTCCCTCCATCATAAATTTTCCAACTCCCCTTATCCTTTCTCATAAATTCCATACCTACC
>JZKD02S2334067.1:24270-50511 GCA_000966675.3 Picea glauca
TGTACATACATATACATATACATACACATATAATCTAATTATTTCAATAATTAATTGACTTAGATAAATTAATGATTTAATTAATTAATTAAATTTTAATACATTAATGACTTAATTCAACTTAATTATAATCATTAATTAGCCCGCAAGGGTGTAGAACGATTGGGAAGTGCCATGTAAATGGAAGGAAATATGTAAAAAGGAGGTCTCAAGTTTGATTCTCACCCGGATTTACTCGTGCCCCATCCTTGTGGGTTGTGTGGATGCACCTGGAGGTTATAGAGGTAGCAGACGGGAATCGCCCATGTGTCATGCAAGTACGAGAACTGCAAGTTGTCAATTCCCCCAAAAAAAAATTATAATCATTAATTAATATAATTGGGTGTTACATGACTACATGTTACTATTAGATTTGGTATCTCGGAGGTACTTCTGCATAGGCGACACCCAAAATGCGAAAGTGATCGAGCACGTTTTCTCCCTAGTGACTTTATAATGTATTTTTATAAAGTGATTTTATAAAGTTGGGTCTTTTATTTTTTGATGTGTAAAGTGACTTTATGAGGTTGAGGGTCACTTTAGAGACTTAATTCACCTCAATGAATGATTAAGTTGTGAATGTGGATCTCAAGGGAAAGTGAAGATTCACTAGAGGGAGACCAAGGGTTAGAGGAGTTACACATTAAAATTGCATAAAGGAAGCACTTGAGGGAGAGAGGGTGCACACTTTGAGGAGAGCTTGGTGAGGAAATTGAATGGTCATTCAGAGAGACCAAGGGATATTGATCTCTGAAGTAGAGAGCAGTGACAGCAAGGGGATGACACACTTCCCTAGAGATTAAAGAGTTTGTACAACTAGTGGAGGGAAAAAATTTCTAGGAGGATGTTGGCATGCATTCCCAGAAATGAAAAAGTTAGCATAAATGAGGTCATACTCCATTGTTTTGAGGGTCGTACAACAGTATTTAGACATAGAAATCAAGGAAAAGGATTGGAACAATTTTATAGGTGTCTAGTTGCATCAAATCAGTGATGAAAAGTACAGTTTGAGTGCATAGAAATTGAGGAAAGTTTGATGTTTGTGAGGAGGCATCTTGCAAACCTGTTTATCAAAATCTGAGTGCAGATTTTGTAGTCTGAGTTGTTGGGGTCTTTAGCATGCAAACAGAGGAGGTTTGTTTGCACCCATTTCATGTTTATATGTTGAGTTATTTTTTTGCTACATGCTATTGTAAACTCTGTGTATTTATCTATGAGTTGAATAAATAAATATCCTTAAAGTTGTCATATCTTTCCTGTGTTTTTCTTCAAGGGGCATTTCCCAGAATTTATTGTGCCAAATGTGAAGAATTTGTCTATTGTTCAGTAATTTTCCGTTGTTGGTTTTTAGTATCAGATATATGACATTAGTATGTCTGCTCATTAAGCATGGTTTTGTATTGGGTTTTTATGATTTACTATTGAATATTAATAGGAGGTCGAAATTAGTGAATGTTATATTGAGTTTCTGAGCTAATTTCTACATGGTATCAGAGTTGGTGCTCCAAGGTTCAGCAGACAAGAGAGTTGGCACTTGATTTGTAGTGAGTTGCAAAGGGGTTTTCCTAGAAGAAGGGAAGGGAAAAATATTCTTGTCATGAGGGTTTCTAGAAGAAGATTTCCAGTAGGAGGAAGCAAGTGAATATAGAAACCAGCAAGATCAAAGGATAGATCTTGGGCTAGGGTCTATTCTACTACAGAGAGGAACCAAATCTTGCTCTTGTAGAAAAGAGTAAGGGGAAGAATAATTCCAGTGATTGGGCCACCTCATAGGAAAGGAAGCACATGTATCCATATGAAGAGAATGAGGTCAATGTTATTTAGTGTGTCAGAGACAGACTCATACATGCATGTGGATAGTGGGGTTGACACCACGCATGCAATGAAGGCAGTTGGAACCATCAATTTATAGCTAGAGTAAGGATGTTCTCGAAATTTTTCATAGGTGTCACATGTACCATAGTTGAGGGTCAACGTTCTCTATGTATCATCTCTGGTAGATAAGGAGTATGCAGTGATTTTCGAGGATGGATAGGTGCTCATACGGTTAGAGAGAGTGGCCTTGGATGAAGCAGTTAGGTTTGGCATCAGGAAATACTTTATGTACAAGTTGTTAGGATGAACTGTGTTGCGGTCCAATGGATTTATAGATTCTTATTCTATGTCGAAGAGTGGGTGGATTGCACGAGAGAGAGAGTTGATACCAGGGACTCAGTCCTCTTCCAGGACACTCAGAGGACTCAACAAGTATGAGTCAACACATATGGATGCTCATAATAGAGTGAAGTATCCTAGAAGCATGTATTCATCTCATATATCAAAAGAGGTAGTAGTAGAGGCTTCCAGTGCAATGGGAGCAATGGCTTCATGTTCAGAGGGAGCAGAGGCTTCTAGTACAGAGAGAGCGGCTACGACAGTGGATGAGTTGGAGATGGATTCTGGTGGAGGTACCAAAAGTACCTTTCTCTCTAAGAGGGAGTGTTATATTTGGTAGCTCAAAGGTACTTATGCATAAGTAGTTCCTAACATACGAAATTGACTGAGCACTTTTTCTTCCTAGTGACTTTATAATGTCTTTTTATAAATTAACTTTATAAAGTGATTTTATAAGGTTGTGTATTTTATTTTTTAATGTGTAAAGTGACTTTATGAGGTTGAGGGTAACTTTAGTGACTTAATTGACCTCAATGAATGATTAATTTGTGACCGTTGATCTCAAGGGAAAGTGAAGAGTCACTCAAGGGATATCAAGGGTTAGAGGAGTTACAAAAAGTATTGCATAAAGGAAACACTTGAGGGAGAGAGGGCGCATTGTTTGAGGAGAGATTGGTGAGGAAGTTGAAGGGTCATTTAGAGAGACCAAGGGAGATTTATATCTAAAGAATATATGAGTGACAACAAGGGGAGGGCACACTTCCCTAGAGATTAAGGAGTCTGTACAACCAATGGAGGGCACAAATTTCTAGGAGGAAGTTGGCACGCATCCCGAGTGTTAGATTTTCATTAGTTTCATTAAAATTATATTTACCATAGAATTTTAATATTATTTTAACATAAAGTAATCATATACTGAAATATATAAACAACATATAAACAAGCATAAGAGGACACAAATATTTGTCCTGGGAAAACCCCAAACTCGGGGAAAAACTCATCCAATTTTTCTTAAAGAGAATATTCCAATACAACCATGAATAGGCTCTAATCACAAGGGAAAACCAATAATGAAGAACTAAATACTTATATTTTCTTCTTTTCAAACCCTAGTGAGGGTAGAAAACTAAGTCAACACAAAACTGACACAAGATAGGTGCATCTCTAACACACCACAGAACTAGCACAACTGGTAATTGTAGCTGCAGTTGCAACCGCTACTGTAACCGCATCTACTACTACAACTGGCACGAAGAAACTAGGAAGAACCACACAACCTTAGCACAAATATTCCAGAGGTAGCGCACAAGAGATATCACCAAGAACCACCAAGAATTTCCTTCCCCAAGTGGGGCACACTCTCCAAGAGAACCAGAAACCATAAATAGTGAAACTCTAGTTGCAGTTGCAACTACAACGGCCTAGTGTGCACTGCAGAAGGAGAATTATCTGACTGTACAAATGAACTAACCCGGATTAGTATTTATACTAAAATGGGTGCCTTTTTGGGTCTGACTTCTTATTCTAGATCTTTATTAATTTTGTGGGTTGTCTTCTCTTCCCATAAATTATATTTCCACTTTATTATTATTTCTTGTGGGTTGACTTATCTTATGTGGTCTTCTATTTTACTTTATTCTTTTTCGGGGTGTTCTTCAATTGTTCAAGTGTCTTCCTTTGACTTCTTGGAATCTTCTTCTTCTCTTTAAAAACTTTTCCAGGATGAAAATACCTCCTACAACTACCAAAAAATAAACACTTCCTCTTTTTTAGGGAGGTATCTTTCCATGATGTCTTCATCCAGTAGTCCACTGACTACTTTTCAATCAACTAGTAGCACATAGCTACTACCATGCCATCGGTAGCTCGAATCATCTGTCACAGTCTCCAGGACTATGTTGCAATCATCCAGTAGCACATAGTTACCCATATTGTCCAGTAGTACACAACTATTGTCATAGTCTAGTAATATAAAACTATTTCCATAGTCCATTTAGAAAGTATTCCTCCTCATATTCATATGGGAGAGAGATACATATTCCAGGAGGCTAGATTGGAGCTTTAGAGGCTTCAAAGATATATGAGACCTCCTGGGAATATTCCCTTGTTTCAATGACAGAGGAGGCATCCATTCAGAAGGATTGGGATATCAATTTTTCCTTGAGACCAGAAGGGAAGTCAATGGTGACTTCCAAGTTTCTCTACAAGATCTCACATGCTACAAATGGCAGGATAAAGATGTACAAACATTAATTTGTGGCTAGATGATTCTCCCAGTAAGAGGGAGAATATCATGATAAGAAACTTAATCCAGTAACTAGAAATAAGTGTAATAGAGAAACCACATGATACATGAAAAGGAGTCTCATGTTTGCAGATTGAAGAAAGATTTGTATAGGCTCAAGTAGGTGCCCAGGGCATGATATGCCAGACAATTATTTTGATGATCTTGGGGATGGTTTCCCCTTGATGACTTGCTTGTTAAAGAGGATGAGAGGCTCACATATGGGTGTAAGAGGGAACTCACTTCAAAGTTTGAGATGAATGATCTAGGTCTGTTGCATTATTTTTTGGGATTGGAGGTGTGGCAGAGACCAAATGAGATTTTCCTTAGCCAAGGAAAATATACTATTGATATCCTGTAGAGATTCAGGATGATGGACTGCAAGTCCATGACCACACATATGATGACAAATTTGAAGCTCTTGAGTGATTCATCTTCATATTTGGTGGATCCTATGATGTACAAAAAGTTGATCGAATCCTTGATGTACCTGGTTAACTACAAGTCGGACATGTGTTTTGCAGTGAACACCTTGAGTCAATACATGGTTGAGCTTAGACGTGTACATTGTATGGAAACAAAACATGTGTTGAGTTACCTATGTGGTATAATTAGATATGGATTGAGATATGTCTCGGATGGATATGTGACAATGAAGAGTTATAAAAACTATGATTTGGAAGGGAGTGCAATGGATCGAAAAAGCACATCAAGATGTTGCTTCGGACATCATTGGCACTCAGTACAACAGAGACAGAGTATATAGCAGCCAATGTTGCACATCGTGAAGCATCATGGCTTCAGAAGTTGCTTGCAGGGTTATTTGATCTAGAGTTAGAGACAACTTTGATATATTTTGATAATCAAAGTTGTGTGGAGCATATAGAGATAAAATACCATTACATATGAGACATGGTGCATATAGGAGTTGTGGAGCTCCGATACATATCCATGGATGGGTAGATAACAAACATTCTCACCAAGCCTCTGTCTAGAGTGAAGTATGAGTAATTCAAAGACAATCTTGGCATGATGCATAATTTCCACCCTCATTGAGAGAGAGGTGTGTTGTTTTTCCTCCTACCGGCTAACCCCTCTGGCCAAGGGTTCCCTAAATTAGTCATGTGAGGTGACTGAAGGGGTAATTCACTTCCAAAACTGATGAGAGAAGAAACATCACACACATAGTTGTAAGTACTATGGGAGTAGCTTCGTGCTACTGGATGAGACTATAACTATGGCTAATGGTATTGTAGTAGATGTGTGCTACTAGTTGATTGTTGCATATTTATAGATACATCGACTATGACTATGGTTGATGTCATGGTAGTAGTTGTGTGCTACTAGTTGATTGTTGCATAGTCATATATTTTGTGACTATGGTTGATGGCATGGTAGTAGTTGTGTGATATTAGTTGATTGTTGCACAGTCACAAAGATCATAACTATTGATGATGACATGGTAGTATCTTAGTGCTACTAGTTGATTGTTGAATAGTTATGGAGACTATTGGACTGCATGGTAGTAGCCTTACAACTACTAGTGGATTGCATATCATGACTATGGCTGATGACATGGTAGTATCTTAGCGCTACTATTTGATTGTTGTATAGTCATGAGAGACTACTAGATAGCATGGTAGTAACTTAGTACTACTAGTTGATTTCTACGTAGTCATGACAACATGGTGGTAGATTTGTGTTTCTAGTTGATTGTTGGATGGAACTGTAGTAGTTGTGTGCTACTAACTGATTTCCATGGAGACTACCAGACCCCTTAGAAGTATCTTTGTGCTACTGGTTGATCAAAACACAATCAAGAAAGTCTCTAAGCCATTGAATCTCTTTGAGATTAGGCTCACTTTGAGTCTACATGATCCCTCTGCATGTGTCGACCTCCTAGGAAGTCTAATCTCCTATGAAATATCCTGGGGAAGTTATTCCTCCCTACTATATCTTGAGGGGTGACTCCCTCTGAACTATAGCTCCTTCTGAGTTGGTATTGTTGATGATTTCATATTCATGAGACATCCTTTAGATTGTACTCCTCTGGACTAAGTTGAGATGATCTATGAGAACGCCCATGTGATGGGCGAGTCATACTCCTCTAGACTAAGTTGATATGGTGTATGTGATCTCTTTTTGTGCTCCTATGGACTGAGTTGAGATGACTTGAGATGGTCTCCTATTGGACTCTTATGGACTTAGTTGAGTCGACTTGAGATGGCTCTTTGGATCATACTCCTATTGATTTAGTTGAGTTAATATTTTTAGAGTGACGTCCTTATGGTTGAGCATATGTGGACTTGTCCCTAATGGAAGCGCACTAGAGGATGTGGGAGATCCCTTGCTATACTGTCTAAGAGTAAGATTATTGTGAAACCCTAATTTTGTATTGTGAAGGGTACAAGTCACCCCCACCATGTAAAGATAATTAATATTATGTAAGAGATTAATTATATTATTAATTTGTACAAATCAACCCTATTTTTCCAATAGACGCATCTATTTTTGAGCTAGGTCATGTATTTGTAAGAGAGATACATCCCCATTGTGGATCATATCTCATTCTCACAAAACACATTGTGGAGATCTAAAATTTGGTGCCAACTTCTCTTAGGCTCTATATTTCTTGGTCATAGAGCACCCTTTTGTGTGCGATAGGGTTTGTGGTGAAAGGGTGATCTTATCTTGACTCTATAGCAAAGGATTGTTGGGTTTTTACCTTGTTTGATAAGGGTTTTCCCATGATAACTGCTTGTGTATTTTGCATGGTTATTCTTCTTGTGATCTTGGTTACTGCAGTTATTGTATATTGTATTATTGCATTGTTTATGGTTCAATTTCATGCTAAAATTGAAAGAAACTACATGTTATTGAGATAAGCATTAAAAATTCAACATGGTATCAGAGCAGTGTTCCTGAAGAGCCATTTCACAAGCTACTCCAACACTTTCAATCTAGTCGTCACCTTCTTGCTGCAACTGCAAAAATGGCCCTTACCCTTTTCCTTATCAAGCTAGTTTTAGCACCTTCCCTTGGAACGTTGGGTATAATTTTTTCACAGACAGGTAAGGCCTAGTCCAACGCATCACCTACAACTCTCATATCGAAAATTGAATAATTTTGGATTTTCATCCCTAGGGTTTCTTGGGTTTTTGCAGATTTTTCCCTCTAGGGATTTTGCAGGTCATTGAGGAATTTTCAGCTCACTGGGGTTCTTTTGACTCTCCAAGTCTTATTGTTTGCATTCATAAGTCCAATGAAACCTAGGGTTTATATCCTATACTAGCCATCATATTTCTGAATCTAGGGTTTCAAGCCTAGTCGTTAGGGTTTGTGAAGAATCTACAAGCCATGAGGAATAGAAATTTGGTGGAAGATAGGCTTGATGGGTCAAGAAACTTCAACTCCTTGAATTCAATATTACGCATCACTCTAGAAGAGAGTAACCTAATGAGATTGATATAAAATACTCTACCAACAACAACAATCGATGAAGAGAAGGTTGAATGGAAGACAAATGATGTCAAAGCTAGACAGATAATCATCTACTCAGTAAGAGATCATCTACTACCTCGCATTTTTACCATGAATACAACTTATCAAATTTATGATGTGTTGAAGAACATGTTTGAGAGCAACAACACTAATAGAGCTCTTATATTGAAGCACCAACTTCAAAATCTCAAGATGACGAAAGATGACACCATCACTACCTTCTTCATAAAGATTTTAGAGATCAAATATCCGTTAGGTGCCATTGGAGAAACCATAACATACAGAGAGTTTATCATGATTACTCTCCATGAACTTCCAATCCATTGGGAACCATTCATTCAAAGTATTTGTTGGTCCTAAATTTTGCACCTGACTGTTAAAGGGAAAAGCTAGGCCACCTCAAGTTTTGGAATGGTTGGTTTTTTGGTTGTGTGATTTTGTTGGTCAGTTGGAGGGTTGGTTTATCGAGACATGAACATGGTTGGGTTGGAAAAATAATATATATGAGGGTTCTCTTTGGATGGTGGCAGACAAATGATAGACAAGTGAGGTAATAGAGGATAGAACACAGGAAAACAATAAACCATTCAATGAATACTCTATTGCAAGAAGTTTAATACTTAAAATATCATCAAGACATTAAACATGTATCAAAAACACAATTACTCCCATAGGTTGCAATGGAAACAAATCTTCACCAAAGAATTTGTTGTTTTACAGGTTGCATATTAGTAAATACAAGTTATACAATAGATGAAAGAAATGAAATGTACTTCACACAAATCAAAAACTACATTCAAGATAAGATAAAAACACATGTATATTTGGACAATAACATTGTCATCAAGAGTATATTCACTAGGTAGAGAGATTTAATCCAAGCATAGAGCAGGTTCAACCAAATTGATGTATTGATATGATTTTCACAAAAATCAAACCCTCAAAACATACAAAAACTCCATATTTATCAAAGTTGCAGAGGCTCTCGTCCATCTGGAATTGAGGCTTAACTCTACACTATCAGTTGGAGAACAACTTATTAACTTAGCTAAAACACTGTTGGAGTCTATTAAGGTATATTTCGAGATTGACTTAATAAAAAAGGAGTGGTTTTTATCACACATAAAAGACCACTTATCATGCCTTCATCTAAAAACAATCTTGCAATTTAACAACTAAAAAATGCTACTAGAAATAAAATAGATTGATGCATATGTTGGAGTAAACCAAACTCTGTATCGAGCACTGGTGTCCATGTGCATTGTTGGGGGCCACTGGGAGATAACTGGGTGTGTTGGAAGCTTCTTCAATCACTCCCTCAAATTATCTCCTTTAGAAAGAAGCAAGCCTTATGATGCTTCTTCTGGAGTCTTTGATATTTATTTTGTAGTTTGGAGTGTAGTTTCTCCTATTCCTGATTATGGTGTTGCAAGGTATGGACATGCATCTTTAGTTCTTGTACCTATTGACTATCATCAAGTTTCTCTGTCTCGACCGTAACCAGATTTTTTTTTTGTATTGATCTGTGATGGGAGGATTGTGTTTTGCAAGTGTTCTAGTTCTCCTCGTCTTCATGTCATACCCACAAACTACCTCGGGTTCCTTTGAACCTGAGCTACTTCCTGATGAGGAATATGATGTTGTAGACTAGATGGATTAGAAAGTCATTTGAGACTAGCAAATCTATAGCTTCACCTGTAAAATGGAATTTTCTTCGTTTGGCCCTATTTAAAGAATACTTTAATACAAGCAATTAATGAGGATAAGCCACTTCATCAATTCGGCATTCAAGAGATTTTGAATGAACAATATAAATATCTCTCGAATGACCGAACTCATGAAGTCATTAACCAATGCTTATCGCTAAGCAAATTCACTAGAGATTAAGATACTTTAATCATTTAATATTTCGGGACTTCGGGAGCTCTGACACTTCGGGGAACTGTGTTTTCTCTGGATTAAAATATCCTAGAGTGACGTGCCATCATGTTGTCACAATTTATGACATGTCATAAAAATGATATTGACACGTGTCACCTAAAATAGCACAATGACGTAACCAAAGTACCTGAAACGAGTGCCATGTGTCATCTGAAATCAATTGACAGGTAGCATATGACACATCAGCTGAAAAAGATTTTATGAGAAAGGGGCTCTGACACTTCGGGGCTTCAAGGCTCCGACACTTTGGGGAACTGTGTTTTCTTTGGATTAAAATCTCTCGGAGTGACATGGAAGCCACTTCAGAAATTCGACGTTCGGGGATTTTTAGGATTGAAAAACTAACAAGCTTGGACACCCAAACACCGAAGTCATGGAGTAAAACTTCATATTTCTTTGTGGTTAAAACCTCTCACAATTTTGAAACTTTGAATGCACAAGAGTCATTGATATTAATTGACTGTCGAGTCTCGACCGTCAAAAATTTCAATATGTTTGTTGCTCACAACCTAAGCCTGAAATCCACTGCTCTGGATTGTTGCATCTTTATTTTTGGATGTTTCCTGTTTATATAAAGGACTTGATCGACCTATTTCATGCTCAATTAATGGTAAACATGATGACATATGTTTCAAACTCAAACCAGAACATGCAATCACCTTTCAATAAAGTAAGACAATGATGCAAAGTAAGTAAAGACCGGTAGGGGCCATTGACACTGAGTCATTAAATCATGGAGAATAAACTTACCAATCACAAAACAAAAATCTGACCTTTGATGGATGTATAGGGTAAAGAAGGGAAAGGGAAGTGGTACAGACCTAGGTTACAACAATACCAATGGAAGAGCAGACTTACCTCTATTTGATCGTCTATGGGAAGACTGCACTCAGGAGGAAACTAGACTTATAGATAGAGGCGTGCAGGACTCCCATTATAATGAAAATCAATCCCTTTCTTCTCATGCAAAGAGAGGCAAAATAAATAGAATAAGTTTCAGTAAAGCATTCAAAGATAAGAAAACTTCAGCAAGCTCTAGGTCATGAACAGAGAAAATACATTTCAAAGATTCAATGTTTCAGATGTGACAAGTATGGAAACATAGTTAGATATTTTCCTACTAGGAAAAAAGGTAGACAACATGCATCCACTACCGATGTTGATTCAGAACCACCTCAGAGAGATGAAGACATAAAAGATGAATCATTCTTCTTCATTTCATCACTCTCAGGTACGGTTCCTACTGATAGTGATATTTGGTTGATTGACAATGGTGATTCCATACACATGACTGGATATAGAGAACAACTTATAGACCTTGTAGAGAAAAATTATTTCCTACATGTTGTACTTGGTTATAATTCCAGATATACTATGAAGGGAGTCTAATCTTCTTATTTCCAAATATATTTTGACATACCTCTTCAATTAAGTGAGGTAATATATTACCTGGGATGAAAAGGAACCTTGTCTATGTTTCTACCTTAGAGGATAAATGCTACAAGGTTACTTTCTCTGAAGGAAAATTTCTTGCATGGCACAAGAACTCACGCATGGATTATGCCCAGGTGATTGGTGTTCAAGAAAATAGTTTGTATAGATTGATTGTCATACCAGTCCAGGCCTTGTTACATGATACTATCATCTTGAGCGAGATATGGCATAGGAGACTTTCTCATTTACATTATAGAGCCCTTCCCTCTCTGGGGAATATGGTGGTATGCCTTCCAGAGATACATATCGAGCATGACAACATTTTCATAGGTTTTTCTCTTGGAAATAATTTCAAGGGGTCCTTTTCAAGTAGTGACAATAGATCCAAGGGGATCTTGGACTTGATACATACATATGTTTGTGGATCACTCTCAGAAGATGTGGATTTACTTCTTGAAGACCAAGGATGGAGTCCTTGCGAGATTTCAAGTGTTTAAATATCAGGTTGAGAACCTGACCGGGAGGAGGAAGATCAAGGTGTTGAGATCATATAATGGAGGAGAGTACACCTCCAGGTATTTCAGTGATTTATGTATTGATGTGGGGATCAATAGGGAGTACATTGTTCCTTATAACCCTCAGCAGAATGGGGTTGCATAGAGGAAGAACAAATCCATTGTTGAGGAAACCAAAGCAATGATACATGATCATAATCTACCTATGATTCTATGGGCAGAGGCATCCATGACAGTTATGTACATTTAGAACAAGAGTCCTCATAAGATTCTGATGAACATGACTCTCAAAGAATCTTTCAATGGAGAGAAGCCTAAGGTTGGACACTTCAGGATATTTGGGTGTCCAGTATACTTTCATGTACCCAAGGAAAAGAGGACCAAGATAGACCCTTCAGGAAAAAAGGGTACATTTTTAGGGTACATTGAATCTTCGAAGGCATACTGAAACTACATCCCTGGTCAGAGACAAATCGAGGTTAGCAGAGATGTCACCTTTGAGGAAGAGATAGCCTTCCGAAGATCCAGAGAATCTCATATGGAGATTGACAGTGAGAAGAAAGAAGAAACAATACCTTCTCCCCCTTCAACAGTTCATAGGGAGACAATTATTGATCCCATTGATCCAGTTAATCACGTATCTCCAGTTGATGTTCCTAGAGACATTACAGTAGGCCAGAAGAGGCATGCATGGGCTCGACAGACTCTGTAGGAGGCAGAGGGACATGCAACTCATTGTGGTACATTCCAAGAGAGAAAGATACCACAGAGATTTTCGATCTATGTTTTATATATAAGCCACATAATTAGTATTGATCCTTCTTATCATGGAGAAGTAGCATGTCAGCGGGTTTGGAAAGATCCCATGACCGAAGAGTGTCAGTCCATCATAAAGAATGATATGTGGGATATTGTTCTGATACCAAAAGGGAAGTCTGTAGTGACTTCCAAGTGGATCTATAAGATCAAACATGCAGCTGATGGAAATGTCGAGAAGTACAAAGATATATTTGTGGCTAGAGGATTCTCTCAAGTGGAGGGAATAGATTATGAGGAGACATTTTCTCTTGTTTCTTGATACACTTCCATCCGTATGATTATTTCCCTTGCAACATCCATGGGTTGGAGACTACATTAGATGGATGTGAAGACAACCTTTCTCAATGGATAAATTGAGGAAGAATTTTACATCAAGCAACCAGATCGATTTGTGATACATGAGAAGGAGTCTCATGTGTGCAGGTTGAAGAAAGCCCTCCATGGACTAAAGAAGGAACCTCGTGCATGGTA
Source organism: Picea glauca (assembly GCA_000966675.3). Lineage (NCBI taxonomy): Eukaryota > Viridiplantae > Streptophyta > Pinopsida > Pinales > Pinaceae > Picea > Picea glauca. The sequence continues at coordinate 37,429 of JZKD02S2334067.1, forward strand.
TGATAATATTGATGGATACTTGACGATTTTGGCATTCAGCAAGAGTGTTTCTGATCCCATCCTATACTACAACATTGTTGGTGATGAGTGCCTAATTTTGGTCCTATATTTTGATGACGTATTCCTCATTTGTTTAGAAATCCTTATTGTTTAGTGCAAGTGTGCAATGGCTTATGAATTCGAGATGAAGGACCTTGGTATGATGCACTACTTCTTGGGACTAGAAGTGTGGTAGAGGACTAATGAGATTCTCCTGAGTCAGAGGAAATACACAGGTTAGATATTGAAGAAATTTGGGATTACAGACTGCACTTCCATGCCTATACCGATGGTGATGAATCTGAAGAAACTGAGTGAGACTTCTTCTGATTCATGTGAGATTGATCCACATCTTTATAGACAGTTGATTGGATCATTGATGTATCTGGTTAACACTGTTATAACCCTATAATTCATAGTATCATCTAGTGACTAGAAATTTTTTCACTCTAGGTGTATTTTGGTTTGCAAATAATATTTCATTTCTGCAAATTATTTTCAAGGAAAGGAAAAGAAAAGAAAATTCATGATTTTTGACATTGAGTGGTGTTTCCTAACTCCATGGAGACAGAAGCAAGGGAAGAAGAACACCAAACCCTCAAAAGTTCATCAAGCCTAAGTTTTTCCTCATATAGTGCGTTCGTTCCTGGAGAATAAAGAATGCGCTTAGATCGACAGTCGATCTAGCGACGCGTAGATCAATGGTTGACAGTGGATTCCGGACCCCCTCGACTGTTATGTTTTTAACGGTGGGGAGGGGGGTCTGGAATGGTGATTAAAAAGTGCGCATAGGTCTATGGTCATCATGGCAGTGCATAGATGGACAGTCTACAGGCGATTCCGGACCCCCCTGACCATTCTGCCTTTAACAGTGGGGAGGGGGGGGGTCCAGAATGAGGCATTTTTCTTTGGCAGGCCCTATCCCAACGTGTCATCCATCCATTTTACCCAATACTCCATAACCTCTTATGCATCCTTCATCTACCTCTGTGCCACTCATTCCCTTTTCCTTTCGTCCCTTAGCCACATCTCGCCCACCACCCATCCATGAATAATCAAACTTAGGATAAACAAAAAATAACAATAAAGTTAATTAGATTAAATAATAAATGTTAGTATAGTTACAATAGGTTAAACTAGCTAATAACTAACAAGTTAAAAATCTAAGTTATTAATTAGGTTAGAGTTTGATTAATTAATATTAAATAAAACAAATATTAAAATAAGAAACATAAAAAACAAAACAAAATAATATATAACAAAACAAAGTAATAAAACAATAATAACAAAATATAATAACAAAATAATAACGTAAATAAAACATTAAAATCAAAATAATATTAAAAAACAAAATGAAAAATAAAAACCAAACTAAAACATACTATCTTAATTTCTACCCACCCCCCAACTCCATGCATACATCAAATCAAAAACAAATAAAATCGTTGTCAAAAATTCTGGACCCCCCCTCACCATCTGAAGTTTAACGAGAGGGGGGCTCCAGAATGCTTGTATTCCATTACCACCCCCTGGAAAATTGTCATCCCCACANCCCCCCCCCCCTAAAACCGCTTACCACCTCAGGGGGGTCCGGAATACCACCTATCCCAAAAAAAACTACTTTTCCCAAATTTCACCCATTTTTGCCTATTCATCACGTCATCTTATGAAGCCGATTCCGGGCGAACGAAAGTGAATTTTAAGAAAATGAGAGAGGTTTATCTCCATAACGGGATGAATAATAAAAACCTCTCTCATTTTTTTCACAGGTTCCACGAGAAGGGATAATCAAATCCATCCTCGAGGCCCTTTTTTCCAGTTTTTCATTTTTCCGTTACAGTCCTGATTTTGCGGGAGATGTTACAGCCAGCTGGAGAAGGATTATTTTGTGAATAACATGCCTGTATACTATAACCTCCTTCATTTTTTTCCCAGGTGTCCAAGTTGAAGAGAAACAGATGTTTGTTCGAACCCCTTTTTTGCAGAAATTAGGCTCGTCTTTCATGGCGGATAGTTCCAGATTTTGGGGGATTTGTGCCTATTTTTGGCCAAGGCGGTTAAATCTGACTCACACAACTTGTTGGGGGATATCCCCTATTTATTCATAGGATTTTAATGTAAAAGGTTGTTGATCATTGCACCTAGGAAGGCTATTCTCTGTGGTATTTTTCTGATTCACCAGGAATACAAAGGGACTTTTTCACAGGATTCTTGTATGTCTATGATTGGTGAAGTTTTTATTTCTTCATTGAATTTGATTCTAATCAGTCTTCATTATGTTTCTCTCTTTCTAATTCTCAAAAGGAGATTTAACGCAGAATTTATCCCTAATACTATGTGCAGTGCTTTTGAGAATCTTAATGTTTTCCTCTGATACTACGATGAAGAAATTCTTAAATGCTTTTTTGTTGTGGTTGATTATCTCGTTTGTTCCTTCTCTACATCATTTTATTTCTAAAGGATCCAACGTATGCATTACCTTTCCCTGTGGAAATACTTTATATACCTGTATTTAATTTCAAACTTGTCATAGACCCCATAGCCCAATGGTCTTCTTTTGTTGTCTCAACCAGAAAACTCCAAGAACATGCCATGTTTTGCATACCTAGCCTAATATCCTATTTCAAATAAATCTAAATTTGACAGAGAGATCCCTCTCTGAGTCTCGGAGGGCTAGATCCCTGACTCGAAGTGGTTTTTATGTTGTCTCTGTGACTGTCTCCACAGCCTTGGGAAAATTACAGAGTGCTAACAAACACCAGACCTGATATATGATATGTAGTGAGTGTACTTAGTCAGGTTATGAGTCAGTTGAGACAGACACACTGGATAGCATCGAAGCATGTATTGAGATATTTACAAGGCACAGTTGGTTATGGCCTGAGATATGCCTCTAGTGTAGACATGAGATTACAGGGATATGTCGATGCAGATTGAGTAGGGAGTGCAGTGGACTAGAAGAGAACCTCCAGTTGTTGTTTTACTTTGGGATCTGCCATGGTTTCCTGGTGTAGCAAGAAATAGACCTCTGTGTATTTGAGTACCGCAGAAGTAGAGTATATTTCATTATGTGTGGAAGTCTGTGAAGCAGTGTGGGTTCGCAAGATCCTTACAGACTTATTTGGACATGAGATGGATTCCACCGTTATTCATTGCGATAACCAGAGCTATGTGAATCTCTCAGAGAATCATGTGTTTCATGATAAATCGAAACACATCGAGATCAAATACCATTACATCAGATATATGGTGCATAGGAAAGAAGTACATGTGTAGTACCTTTCAACACACGAGTAGGTTGCAAATGTCTTCACCAAACTACTTTCCAGGACGAAGTTTGAGTAATTTTGTGAGAGACTTGTCCTGGTAGAGAATGCCTCCCTAGCTAAGAGGGAGTGTTGATGATTGCATCTTCATGAGACATCCTCCAGATCATACTCCTCTAGACTGATTTGAGATGATCTGTGAGAACGCCCATGTGATGGGTGAGTCATGCTCCTCTTGACTGAGTTGAGATGATGTGTGTGATCTCTTATCGTTCTCCTCTAGACTGATTTGAGATGACTTGATATGGTCTCCTGTTGGACTCCTATGGACTTAGTTGATTCGACTTGAGATGGCTCTCTAGATCGTACTCCTATGGATTTAGTTGAGTTAATATTTTGAGAGTGATGTCTCTGTGGTTGAGCACATGTGGAATTTTCCCTAGTGGTAGAGCATTAGAGGATGTGTGGGAGATCCCTTGTTATATTGTCTAAGAGAAATATTATTGTGAAACCCTAATTTTGTATTGTGAAGGGTACAAGTCAGCCCCCACCATGTAAAGATAATTAATATTGTGTAAAAGATTAATTATATTATTAAGTTGTACATGTCGTCCCTATTGTTCTAATAGACACATATATTGTTGAGCTAGGTCATGTATTTATAAGAGAGATACATCCCCATTATGGATCATATCTCATTCTCACAACACACATTGTGGAGATAAAATTTGGTGTGCAATTCTCTTAGGCGCTATCTTTCTTGGTCATAGAGCACCCTCTTGTGTGTGCTAGGGTTTGTGGTGAAAGGGTGATCTTATATTGACTCTATAGCAAAGGATTGTTGTGTTTTTTCCTTTTTTGAGAAGGGTTTTCCCAAGATAACTTATTGTGTCTTTTGCATGGTTATTCTTCTTGTGATCTTGGTTACTGCAACTATTGTATATTGTATTGTTTCAATGTTTATGGTTCAAGTTCATGCTAAAATTGAAAGAAACTACATGTGCTTGAGTTAAGCATTAAAAATTCAACAGGTACTTGGTGGGGCTACCTACCTCACTACTAGCGGAGCCATATTATCCTCCTTATGATATGGCTCATCAATTCCATATATTTGTATCCCTTTTGCATCCTGGAAAGTATCACGGGACCATGTTGGTCTCTTCCTGGTCATTGCAACGATTATGGTAGGCCCTTCTAGCTCTATTGACTTTTCCCGATGATTCGAAGAGTGATAAAATGAACTAGAGGGATATGTGTGGTCATCTTTGGAGCCTTATGCTCCTTAAAATCAATCTCTATATGAGATACTATGTGTCCCGAAAAAGTACTCTTATTTCTAGAAGGTCTTGACTTCATCCTCTTCTTCTTCAGTACATTGATGTATACAGTTATGTATACAAGTTCTTATTTGGATAGTCTCTCCATGTATCAAACTAGAGACCATCTAATATGTTTCCTCCTACAACGATCACTATAGATCCCTCTCATAGTTATCACCTCTGACCTTCTCGAAACAAGAGAAACAACAAGGGAAAACAACAGACAAGAATAATACTCTTATAATAATAATAAAAACAAGAACGGAAACAATTGTCACAGTAGATCATTATCAAAGATATCACTTGTGGCATGCTTGGAACAAGATCCAAAACAAAAATACAATAATAATAAATAAGAAAAACACTCTTCTAGTGTTGTGACCAATCATTCCTCTAAGGTAACCTTCCTGGAACAAGAAACAAGAACAACAATATCTCCATAGTAACCTCCGTGGAATTTAAAAGATAACCTTCCTGGGACAAATTCAACAACCAAGAACATCTCCTAGAGGAGATCAATTTATCGCGTAAACTAGTGCATCATTAATACTGAACAATGAGATTTTAATTAATGATCATAATACCAACAATATTCAAGGGTTATTAAACATTTGAAAACAATAGAAGTAATAGAACTCTAAAGATTGGTATTCTATTTACAACACTTACTAAGGCTGCAGCAATATAAAATAGCAAACCTAATATGCAAACTTGGAGTCTAGTTGTTGATTTCCCATTTGGGTTTCTCTATATTCTATGAGACATCCTCATTGTTGCCTCCGACTCTTGGGCTTCCTCTAAGTGCACTATATCCAAGATCCCTTTGGATCTACTATCACTGCTTGGATAAATGTCATTTTTCCAAGTGTATGTTTCCTGCAAACACCCTCATATTATATACAAGTGAACCATCCAACTTGTCTTCTAATATGAGACATAAAATCAACAAGAAAAGGTTAGAAATATGAATCAGAAGGTTCAATGTCCAGGGAAATGTACACAAGCCTAAAACCCTAAAAAAATCAATTTTGACGGAAATCCAATCTGAGAAGTGCAATAGGTGTGCTAGAGTAGGGCGATTTAATAAGTGGTGGAGTTTGTTCCAATCAACTTTATAACAAGTTCTCCATGATCTTGACAAAGAAAACTATGTAGCGGTAAATCTCAACAATGTGGCAAATCTCACTATCTTCCTTCCAACGATTGGATTGTTCTGAAGGAAACCTGCTCTGATACCATGTTATATTTTCATTAGTTTCGTTAACATTAGATTTACCATAGATTTTTAATATTATTTTAACATACAATAATAATATACTTAAATATATAAACAAGCACAAGTGGACACAAATATTTATCTTGGGAAAACCCCAAACTCAAGGAAAAGTCCAACCCACTTTTCTTAGAGAGAATATTCCAATACAACCATGAACGTGCTTTAATCACAATATAAAACCAACAATGAATAACCAAATACTTATCTCTTCTTCTTGTCAAACCCTAGCGAGGCTAGAAAACTGAGTCACCACAGAACTGGCGCAAGATAGGCACATCTCTAGTGCACCACAAAACTAGCACAACTGGTAATTGGAGCTACAGTTGCTACTGCAACTATTGTTGTTGCTACTGTAACTGCAACTGGCACGAAGCAACTGGGAAACACAACACAACCTTAGCACAACTCTTCCAGAGGTAGTGCACAAGAGAGATCACCAAGAATCACCAATAATATTCTTCCACAAGTGGAGCGCACTCTCCAAGAGAACCAAAAATACCGAACATGTAGCTGCAACTGCCTAGTGCACACTACATAAGGAGAGTTGTCTGACTGTCTGGGGCCGACTTCTTATTCTGGGTCTTTATTAATTATGTGGGCCGACTTCTCTTCCTGGAAATTATATTTCCACTTTATTATTATTTCATGTTGGTCAACTTCTATTCTATGGTCTTCTATTTTAATTTATTCTTTTCCGATGTGTTCTTCAACTATTCAATGGTTTTCCTTTGAATTTTTGGAATCTTCGTATTCTCTAAGAAAATTTGTCGAGGAGGAAAATACCTCCTGCAGCTACCAAAAAATCAGCACCTAGAAATGTACCAGTCATCATAAATGATGTCGTCCTGCATTGTTTTGAGGGTCGTACAACAGTATTTAGACACATAAATCAAGGCAAAGGCTTGGCACAATTTTTTGGGTGTCTAGCTGTGTCAAATCAGTGTTGAAAAGTATAGTTTGAGTGCACAGAAATCAAGGAAATTTTGTTGTTTGTGAGGAGGCAGCTTGCATACCTATTTATCAAAATCTAAGTGCATATTTTGTAGTCTAAGTTGTTGGGGTCTTTGGAACGCAAATAGAGGAGGTTTGTTGGCACCCATTTCATGTTTATATGCTGAGTTATTTTTTTGCTACTTTTTGTTGTAAACTCTGTGTATTTCTCAATGAGTTCAATAAAGAAATCTCCTCAAAGATGTCATATATTTCCTGTGTTTTTCTTCAAGGGGAATTGCCCAGAATTTATTGTGGCAAATGTGAATAATTTGTTTATTGTTCAGTAATTTTTCGTTGCTAGTTTTTAGTATCAAATATATGGCATTAGTATTTCTACTCATTAAGCACAGTTTTGTATTGGGTTTTTATGCTTTATTGTTGAATCTTAATAGGAGGTTGAAATAAATGAATGCTACAATGAGTTTCTGATCTAATTTCTACATTTACTGATACCAAGGGGCAGTGAGCCAAATCCATAAGAGAAATCCATATCTTTAAATGGGGACTAAAATAATGGGCCAAGACCAACCATAAGGAGTCTAGAGATACCACCTAGGCCCATCATTGATACATAGACATATAAGCATGGCCTAATACAATACATGAATACAAAGAAAACCACACTTTCATGTCATCATGATACAATTTTGTACATAATCTGCTCCTATTATGGATCACATCCGATGAAAAACTGTAGGGTACACTAAGGTGAATATGAGGTGTAACAAGTTGTATAGACAGTCCATCATTGAAGCAAATGAAGTGAGGAAGGAGTTGTAATATTTTTTGGAGTAGGGATTCATCAAACCCAATACATTTCCATGTGGCTCACCCATCATCATGGTGCCAAAGAAGGATAGAAGTTGGAGATTGTACATTGACTACCATGCCCTAAACAAAATCACCATCAAGAATAGATATCCTCTGCCAAGGATTGATTACTTGTTAGATCATCTAAAATAAGACAAATTATTCACCAAGATGGAGCTCAAATTAGGTTACCATCAAGTGAGAATTAAAGCAGAAGATATGTGGAAGACAATGTTCAAAACAATACAAGGTTTGTACGAGTGGTTAGTAATGTCTTTCGACTTATGCAATGCACCTGTGAATTTTATGATATTGATGAATGATGTGTTATGCCCTTTCATTGGCTCTTTTGTAATAGTATATCTGGATGACATTCTAATCTTCAACAATGAGTGGCAAGAGCACTTCTCACATGTGACACGGGAACTAGATACCTTAAGGAATAATTAGTCAATTTCCAATTTGAAAAAACATGAGTTCAGGAAGAGATTCTTGATATATCTTGGACACATGATCGGTGGAGGAGAGATTAGAATGTATCCATAGAATATTGTAGTCATCACCCAATGTCCTATCCTCACTAACATGACAAAGGTTAGGAGTTTCATGGGAACAACCCAATATTTGAGAAAGTTTGTTGTAAACTTATCCATGGTAGCAACACCATTACATTCTTTTACCACCAAAGGAAAGAGATTTCATTAGGGTAAGCCACAATAAAGAGTATTTGAAGACCTAAAGAAGAATATCAATGGTTCTTTGGTCTTAGCCATGCCAAATTTATAGAGACATTTTGAGTTACAGATGGATGCCAATGGGTATGCATTAGAAGTAGTACTCATGCAAGGAGAAAGGATTGTGTGCTACCATTCAAATTTGTTTCATGGAGAAGTATTGGAATACCCCACATATGATAAGGAGATCTTTGCAGTTGTACAAGCAATGAAGAAGTGGAAGCATTATCTCCCAAGAAAGGAGATCGTCATACACATGAATCATCAACCCCTTCAGTACCTACAAAGTCAAATCAAGATGAAATGAGTGAGGCATTACAAGTAGTTAGGTTTCTTGCAAAAATTTCATCTATTGATCAAGTACAAGAAAGAAGCCACAAATAAGCTAGTAGACATTCTCTCTCAACCACCACTGAAGAATATTGCAGCAATTGGAATGATAATGCAACTTGAGCCTTTCACTTGTGAACTTCAAAGTGAAGATTATGAGGGAGATAAATATTTCAAAGGACTCTACAAGCAACTGAATGAGAGGCATATCATTGTTCTGGAAGGAAATGAATACCAACTCCAAGATGGGCTACTATACACGTTGGAAAAACTATGTATACCTTGGTATAGAAGAATTTGGTTGATGAGAGAAGCACACACTTCTAGAGTTGTTGGGAATTTTGGCATGACAAAAAAAATAGAAAATTTTCAATGGCATGTGTATTGGTCAAATATGCAGGAGTAGGTGGAAAAATTTGTTATAGGTTACATTCTTTGCAACACTAGAAATCCAAGCAACCGGAAAATTGTCTTGTACATGCCATTGACAATACCAAGTAGGTCTTGGGAGAGCATATCCATAGAATTTGTTGGAGGTTTCCCTATGAATCGTAGAGGCCATGAATACTTATTTGTCATGGTGGTCACTTCAGTGAAATGAGAGTGCTTATTCCATGTAAGAATACAATCTTTGGACAAGAGGTAGTTGAACTATTCTTCATCCATGTGTGGGTACATTTCAAATTGTCAAACTCTATCATATCTAATCAAGATAGCAAGTTCTTGGGTAGATTTTTGAAAGTGATTTAGGGGAGAATGGATACCAAGTTGAAATATTCTACTACATTACATCCCCAGACTGATGAACAAACTGAGGTTTTTAACTAAACACTAGTACAATTCTTGAGAGGCTACAAAATAAAACATCCAAAGGATTGGGATAAGCAACTAGTTTAAATTCAATACCCCTACAATAGAGCACTCCATTATTCAACCAATAAGTATCCTTTCACGATCCTTCACCATTTGATATTGTGTATGGAAAACAAAAGGATGAAGCAGGGTTGCAAGGAGATCAAAACAAGGTGATAACATTCATGGAAAAAATCAAGTAGATACATCTAAGGGTTCAGGAGCAACTTGAGAAGAGCCAACAATAGCATAAAGCTAGGCATGACCAGCAAAGGGAGGATCACAATTTTTTTATTGGAGACAAGGTGCAACTTTACCTCTACAAGGAGAAACAAAGAAACTCAAGCCCCTTATATATGGATCATTTGATAACATTGATCAAGTGAATGAGAATGCTTTTAGGCTAATACTTCCTCCTTATATGTAGAATAGTTTAGTGGTGAATGTGGAGTATTTGAAATATTTTGAACCTTCTATGTTGGATGAGGAGGAGGAACATCAGGTTGTTCCTATTGTTGAATACTTTTCACCACACACTCTGGAAGAGTTGAAGGAGGACACAGTTTTGCAGTGTAAGGAGTGGGTAACATGTAGGGGACAACAAGAGACATGGTAGATCGGTCTCAAAGGATAGACTCCATGGAAGGAAAAGTAGTATGAGAGGAACTAGATTGCAAACAAGTTCCCTCACCTATCATTGGCATCTTTTGGGGACCAAAATCCTCCCAATAGGGAAGTGTGATCTGAATAAGACCAATTGGATAAGGCACAGAATCTACGATGAATGACACTAGAAAGACTCAAGGCTAAGGATGATGAAGGAGACTAACATGTTGGCATGAAGGGAACCATGCTATCACAATCTATGTCCACTCTTGCATTTGATTAAAAACATAAGGCAAGAACAAAAGATGTAAGGTTAAGGAAGAGTATTATTGTAAAAGAGAAAAAAAATGAAGTATTAAAAAATATACTTCCATGAGACCTCTTCTCCAATGTAAAGAATAAAAAAAAATACAAAAAGAAAGAGAAGGAGAAGAAACAATATTTGGTGGGTGCTAAAGGGTTGGGGACTCTCGACCTTCCATCTATCCCCCCAGTTGAGCATGCCTCCTATACCCTGATTCTTTGATAAGGGCAGGGGATTCTTTGGCAGAGAAGGAAGAGTAATACTACCCAAATTCCATTGAGGAGCATATAGATGAACCAGAGAGCCTGTAACTTGCCCATTGATGCTTAATAAAGAGCTTGGTTGAATTCAATTGAATGTCGGTTTTCCCATTTGGGTTTCTAAGTTAAATCATGTCTTCATTTGTAATGTTCTTCCTCTATGGTTGAGTATGTTGTTGTGTAAATTGATTTTTATGGTTTATTGAGTTATTGGTTGCATTCTAATGGTTGCTCTGGAAATTGCAAATATTTGTTGAGTAGTTAAAGAGATAAGTGCTTAGTATTTTTGTGTGTGGAAGGTTTTTTTTTAATAGTACAATGTTTTAATGGTGGATACCTATCCCAAGATCTCTTTTCCATCCACCATTGAGTGATTTTTGAGATGGGAAATCAATGGTTCCCATTCCATAGTTGTTGCAAAATTGTATGTAGTTGCTAAATTGGTTTTCGTGGTTGTTGAAGATTTTCTCTCTCTTGCAAATCGTATTTCTCACTCACTCGATCAAATTGGTATTGATGCCTATTGTTTGTCCCTTTCCCATAAACCAAACTTAGTGTTTTAATGTTGGTTTCCCATTTTCCCCTTGCCCACAGGCCACACACAACGTTCCAATGCTACCTAGGAATTTTTCCTTTTCCCATAGATGGTACACAGACCATACTCAATGTTCTAATGATGCATGGGCATTTTTATTTTTCGCATAGGATGTACACAAACCATACTCTATGTTCCAATGCTACCTGGGTATTTTTCCCCTTCCCATAGGTCGTGTGTTGCCTCATATGCCTCTCTCTCTCTCTCTTGGAGGTCGCATGTTCCTCACTTCGAATATTTTCCTCTAATATTCGACTTAGTTTTTTGGGCAGGGATTTTCCTATTGTTTATTGACTTAATTTGGTTGGGCGTTACCTTGTTCACCAACTTAATTTTTTTTTTATTGAGCGTCCTCCTTAGTATTGGATTGTGTGAAAGTTTCCTTTGGGTAACCTATCACTTAATATAAACACAAAGTACCACATCCTTATTTTTATGTTTAAACACATACATTGATTAGATACAAGTGTTGAGTTACTTACCTAGGTGTTGGATGCAAAGAAAAGTGAGTGTTGAGTTTTCATATGTTTGTTGGTTGGAAAGAGAAGTGTTTCATAGTTGTTATATTTATTATATATATGAGATTGGAATGGCTACTCTGTATTAATTGAATTGAAGAAATATTTTGTGTAAATGAGTTACAAAAAAATCTTTGAAGTCATAATGCAAGCCAGTTCAAGAGCTTTATCTAGGATTCTCTTTCAAGATTGTAAAGCAGTGTAATGGTAGACCTTGGTTGAATTATTCCAAGAATCACTTGAAAAAGCCACAAGGACATTTTCCTAATGTTGAGGAATTGTGTTAGTGAAATGGATAAGCTATAAACCTACCATTTATGGATCCAAGAACACATCAAGATTCATTAAACTTCCACAAACAAGTATAATTTGAGGGTTTGAAATAATCCTATGGACATCCCTAGAATGGAAGGGTAGCTAACACCTCAAACCACATTTAAAATAACTAGATGACTATGAAAGAATCCTTTCTTTTCATTTCCAAAACAAGTGTCCATACATTGACTTTAAATTTTAAAATCCACTATTATCATGTAAATCATGAAACTTCAACTTTTACTATGGAAGATATCCGTACATCATTTTGGACTTGAATTTTTATGTCAAACAATTTTGAGTTAATTACAAGAACTATGATAGCCATTATGATGTATTTCCTCTCTTAATGTCAATCTTCACTACTCCTACATTCACATACCACATGCTATGTTGTTATCCCATTAATTTGTTTTGACGTTAGAAAACTTCAAATAGAAGGATCATCTCAATAATGGTGCATATTGTGCCATGCTTTATAATAAATCTATCCATATTTAATTTTTACTGGCGACAACGACTAGTTCTTAGTTTGTTTCCATGGCCTATTCCTCATCATTCTACTTATTCCAACTCTTTCCAATTTGTGACAACACACCCATGGAATTAAATTTCCATGTTTACATAAATTGTGGCCATTCCTTCTACAATACCAATAAAAGTTATTGTATTTTTTGTAAGAAATTGACTCGTACCTTTCTCAAAGATATCATATGAACACAATACCAACAATGGAAAAAGACTCACATAGAAGTGAATAAACCAAGACAAGTATAAAAAAAGAACAAAATTAGAACTATACACATATTGAAATTATGCACATATATTGTAAACTCATTTGAATCACTATATATAAAGTACAAAAA
>JZKD02S2334067.1:104025-121844 GCA_000966675.3 Picea glauca
CCACCACACACAATGATTTTTATCTAAATATTTTTGCTTACTTAGCCTTTATCCTCTCAAGTTCGGTCACTAAGTCATTTGTTTCTATCGTTTTCTTAAACCGACTCCATAGCCCAAGGTCTTACTCTCTTTCGCCAATAGAACTAGAAATTATTGTTTAAAGGTGTTAAATCTAGCCGACAGCTTAAATCCATATCTTGTACAAAGAGGAAGTCTCCAGAGAGAGCCCTCTCCAGGTCCGAAAGGCTAGTTTTGAGGCCTCAAATTTGGTTTGTAGGTTTTCGTTGTCATTTGTTTCTCAGCCAAACGAAGTTTACAGAGGGATAACACCATACATGGGATTCCTTCTAGGACGCCATTAAAGAAAAATACTACCTTGTTGGAAGATATGAGGACCAGTACACCAGATGGACCACCCTACGTCAAGAAAGGGACCAAACAGTACCAGACTTCACTGATATTTTTCATACCCTATGCGCCAAATTGGGTATCAAATATTTTGAGCGTCATCTAGTGCTCAAATACCGCAATTTTTTGCATAGATACATTCAAACAAAAATGGAGTTCATGGACATTGCCTCATTGGGCACAGCTTATAGATACGTTGTCAAGATCGAGCAGAAATTTAAGAAGAAATGGCGAGATTTTCAATATGAAAACCCCTCACACTGAAGAAGGGCAAAGGCAACCCCAACCCACACAGCAAGGGACCAAGTCGAGATGGCCTCTGTCAAGACAATCCATCCAAGCCGCAACACATGAAGGGAAACGAGAAGATGAATAAGGACACGGGAAAGTGGTGTGAGTACCATAAAATTCCTTGGGACAACATAGACAAATGTCACTCCAAGCAGTCCCTCTTGGTTGAGTTGAATGCTTCTGAGTCAGAGGTCGATTCCGATTCCAATTCAAATCCTGAAGGAGGAAAGCGGATTATCGATGTGAACCCAATTCCATGGCCGCTACCACTAAAGTTCGGCCAAGTGAACTAGAATAACCAGAGGAAGGGGAATGCCTCTTTCACTTGCAGATGTCGATCAAGGGGGCTCCGATTCATTTCATTGTCGATAGTGGTAGTCAGAAGAACCTGATTTCAGCAGAGCTCGTCAAGAAGCTGGACCTGCCAATGACACCGCACCCGCAGCCCTACACCATCGACTGGCTTCATCAAGGAAGAGATCTATGTGTCAGCCAACATTGTTGACTACCCTACGGCATCAAGGCTTTCAAAGATGAGGTACTTTGTGATATTTCTCCCCTTGAAGTTTGTGATGTTCTTTTAGGACAACCACATTTGTGTAAGCATCATGATGTGTATGATTCTAGACCCCGTAGTGTTATTATTACTTTGGGTAGACAATTTTACAGGATCCCAGAGGTGGAACCGCCTACTACTATTTCTTTAATCTCTGCTAAGAAATGCAGTAAGGTCATTTCATAGACCGGGAAGTTCATATTCTTTGTGATATGTGCTCACAATAATCAGAAGGTCACCGCCAAATTTGTGGCCTCTACACAATGCCTCTCTTTTCACCAGAAGCAAGTGTAGAGATCATGGAAGAATACAGATACATCTTTGCCTCACCTACAGGGGTATTGACACACTGCCAAGTCAAGCATCCAATTGATCTGACCCCTGGCACACCTCTACCTAATGGACCAAACTATCAGCGCTCGCGGATGGAGAATGAAAAAATCAGGCGTAAGATCCAAGATCTTCTTAAAAAGGGGAACATCAGACCCATCTCCTCCCCTTGTGGAATCCCGATTGTACTGGTGCAGAAGAAGGATGGGACTTGGTGACTCTGCATTGATTACAGAGACTTAAACAAAATCACATTCAGGAACCGCTTGACCAAATCAAGGGGGGAAATTTCTTCAACAAGATTGATTGAAGTCTGGCTACCACCAGGTTCCCATCGAACCAACTGATGTCTAGAAGACAGCCTTCAAGTCTAAATAAGGTCTCTACGAATGGCTAGTCATGCGCTTTGGCTTAACAAATGCAGTATCCACTTTCATGAGGTTGATGGATGATGTATTGAGACCCTTCACCAAATCCTTTGTGGTAGTATATTTGGATGGCATCCTCGTCTTCATAAAAATGTGGGAGGATCACACGCGGCATATTCAACAGGTTTTGAGCACTCTGCGGCAACACACAAGATTTATGCCAACTTGGAAAAATTCTCTTTTGGAATGAACAGGGTCCAATACCTGGGATACATTATTGATGAGCATGGGGTACATTTTGATCTAGCTAAGATCCTATTCATCTATGACTGGCCATCCTCGACCACATTAACCGAGCTTCAGAGCTTCTTGGGACTAGCCAATTTCTACCGACGGTTCGAGTTGGGATTCTCCCATATTGCATGGGCCCTTAGCCAAGTGACCAAGGGTAGTAGTAGGGCCAAGTTATTATGGGGGAAGGAGAAGAAATGAGCATTCAATGATCTAAAACATCGCTTGTTCTTAGCTCCTATACTCTCCTTTCTCAATCTGTAACAACCATTCGAGATTGAGACTGATGCATCTGACTATGTTGTGGGAATAGTTCTCACTCAGCATGGGCATCCTGTGGCATACCATAGTGAGACACTCTCTAATATTGTCCAGAAATACCCCACCTATGACAAGGAAATGTATTCCATTGTACAAGCCTATTGTCAATGGAAACATTACATTCTGGTGAAAGATACGACCATACACATTGATCACAAGCCTCTGCAATTCATACAGACACAAGGGAAATTTCAGAATGACCACCATCAGAAGTGGTCCACCTACCTTTAGAAGTTCCATCCCAACATCAAGTATAAGACAGGTATCTCCAATCGTGTCACCGACTGCCTCAGTCGGCCTCCTGTGGCTGCACTCACCACTATGTTCCATTCCTGTGGACATGAAGCATCTCAGTGGTCCCAATTTTATAAGCAAGATCCGAACTTCGCCATCATCTATCATCTCTTGGGTACAGGCACACCTGTCACTAATTTTCACATCTAGGATGGACTCTTATGCCACCTAGGCCATCTATGTGTTCCTACAAGCGAGCGTGCAAAGCTGATTTGGGAAGCCCACTATAGTCGGGTGCCAGAACATTTTGGCATGGAGAAAATTGTGGTCATTCTTCAAAAACATTTTTATTGGCCAAAAAATCGACAGGATGTCAGATAGTATATCAAATCTTGCACTGCATGTGCCATTTCCAATCCATCCATCAAGAAGAAAGGATTATACACCCCTCTTCCTATTCCCAAGAAGCCTTGGGAATCCATATCAATGGATTACATGTCTGGATTGTCATCCACCAAGCAAGGAAATGATTGTGTGTTTGTGGTTGTTGATCAGTTTTCGAAGATGGTCATCCTCACCGCCTGTAAGAAGAATGTCACAACGGTAGATACTGCTAAGCTCTTCTTTGAATGAGTGTGGGTCCACTTTGGGATACCACAGACCATCATCTCGACTGAGACAGCAGATTCCTCAACACCTTTTTGTCATGCCTCTGGTCTCTGTTGGACACCAAGCTCACAAAATCCACTGCTTTCCACCCCCAAATCGATGGCCAAATAGAGTTAGTCAATTGGATGATTGTGCACATCTTGCGCATGTACAATTATAAGCATCCATGTACATGGGACGAGAGTCTCCCATATTTCCAACACAGTTACAACAGAGCTCTCCATAGTTCCACCAGCCATAGCCCATTTCAGGTGTGTCTAGGATTCCAACCCTTGGGACCCATTGATGTTGCACTTCCTCTTGCCACCGCACAGACAGACTCTTCCCTTGATCAGTCTGTGATCGACAAAGCCACCAAATTCATTAAGCGGATTCAACACATCCACCAACAGGTCCAGGAGATTTTTCAGAAATCCAATGCTAAGTACAAGCAGCACCATGATCAACACAAGGTACCACATCAGTTTTAGGTTGGCGACAAAGTCTGGTTACATCTGCAGAAGGAGCGTCTCATCAGGCCCCATGGGAATTTTTTCCCACTTCGTTATGGGCCTTACACTATCACCAAGGTTGTGGGTAGCAATGATTTTGAGCTCAACACTCCACCCTTCCTTGGTTTGCATCCAGTCTTCAATGTGGACCTCCTTCAACCATATTTTTCACCATTATTAGACACCTCTGAGATCGCAAAACAGTTGACACCAACAGAGCTCAAACCTGGCTGCATGGAACAAGCATCCACTGATCAGATAGTGGACACATAGGTCAAGGGCACTCATCAAAAATGGATCCATCTTTATCGGGTTGTCAAGGCAAGACAACTCCTAACCAAGGCAAGTAGCTCACCCGGGGACAAATCCAGTAGAATTTTCATCACCTGATGGGGGAACTCAACACAATGGAGACCATTTCTTCCTGGGGGGGGATTGATGTGGATATTGGTGGCCACCCACCTATTCCAACTGGCTCCTCGTGTTCATTTTTGTTCAGTACGTTCTTCTGTATTGCTTTATAATTGTGAGTTCTACACTTTTGGGGTTGTCTAAAGCCCCACACATTCTCCAAGTGGATATGGGTGGCATCTCGCCTAATCCAACTGGCTTATTTTGTATTGTAGTGTTGTGTGTCAGCACATCCTATTGTACTTCCAGGGATGTTTTGGGGCCCTCAAACATTATTTTTTTGGCTCGTCGTAGTTAGACTATAGATGGAGTCAAAGTATAATGGTGGAATGTGTATCTCTATGAAATACCTTTCCAATGGGCTATCACATGCTAAAATGGATGTCGTATGCAAAAGTTACAACCCTAGGAAGTTGAGGTACCAAATTACACCGACTTACCCATAGGGCCCACATGACTTTTGGTGTTTCACCTTCTAGGGTTAGGTTTTTGGATGTCTAGGGTTTTGGAATTCATGAGTAATATTAAAAGGGCCTTGGGAGCCTCATTGTAATCCATTATGCTCAGACAGATGCGCGTAGCGGCCACATCTCTTCTCAGAGATAGCTACCACCATTCGAGCAAGTTTTAGTTCTGCAGTTTTATAGTTTCAGCCTATTTCATTATTTAATAGAAGATAATGTTCATTGGATATTTGTGTTATTCTTCCTATCTCTGTGTTTATTGTATTCACTCTGTTGACTAGTTCATTCTACTCCTAAATCTGGATCATATCAGGAGGATTTGCAGAAGAGATCCATACATTTGTTGAGGAGGTTTTTTATTTGGCTAGGTTGATTTTATTGTAAGAGATCTCTATATTTTCTCTCAATAATAATAAAATCAAAATCTGTTGATTGGTTTTCCCTCCAGGGTTTTTCCAAGGACGAATTGTCCAAAAATTACTTGTGTACATGTGATGTGATTGTTGTTATCTTTTACTGTTAAGTACCTAGTTAATATTTTTTGTTATGTATTATTTATTTGTGAAGAAAACCTGGCAGAATCAGTTAACAGAAAAATTAATTGATTTTAATGAACTAGGTTTGAAGAAAATTCACATGGTATCAGAGCATGACTGTTGAAGAAGAAGGATTACATCCATATCTGCAACACGAAAGATCATATCTGCGGCAAATAAGTTCATATATGCAACACAAAATTTTAGATCTGTAGCACAGAAGTTCAGATCTGCAGCAAATAAGTTCATATCTACGGCATAGAATTTCAGACCTGCAACACAAAAGTCCAGATCTGCAGCAGATAATTTCATATCTGCAACAAAAAAATTTCTATCTGCAACACAAAAGTTCAGATCTACAACATAGAAGTGTAGATTTGCAAAGGAAAACACATATATGCATTAGAAGAGTTTAGATCTACAAAACAGAAGGGTGTGTTGCAGCACAGAATCATTTTCAGAAATGGCCATGACCTTGAGAATGGAGGATATGCTTCAGGGTGCTCAAAACTTTGTCATCTAGAAGGAAAGGGTCACTATGGTTTTGGATGTCAATGATGTCCTTGACCATGTTGATGATAAGACTGCAGCTCCCACAAATTCGGCTGCATTGGTGACCTGGAAGAAGGGTGAGGCTAAATCCAAGAGCATACTCCTTGATGGGGTAAAGGATCACATAATCCCTCACCTCACAGGGAAAAATTTCACTAAGGAAATGTGGGTTGTCGTGAATGACCTTTACCAGAGTAAAAATGAAAATAGGGTGATGGTGATTTGGGAAAGACTGAGAAGTACCAAGATGGTTAAGGGGGAGGTGTGGTTCACTACCTTACTCAACTTACATAGATCGGGGATGAGCTACGTGCAGTAAGTGATAAAACTAAAGACTCTGAGTTGGTATGTGTGGCATTGAATGGATTTCCAAAGTCATGGGATGTGTTCATGCATGGAGTTGTAGCTTGGGAGAAAATCCCTAATTGGCAGTGATTATGGGATGCTTTTGTTCAGGAGGAGATCAGACTTGGTCAGTCTAGCGGATATTTATCTTCACCACGGATTGTTGATGAAGAAGGCTTGGCTCTTGCAAGCAAAGGAAAGGGAAAGCAGAAGAAAAAGAAGAGTGGAAAGAAGAACATTGAATTTTCAAAAGTCAAATGTTTCCAGTGCCATAAGATGGGACACTTTGCCTCACAGTGTCTAAAGAAGAAGAAGAAGAACCAACCGCATATTGTAGCTTCAGCAGCAGTGGATGAGTTTTCCAAAATCTTCGAGGAGGATTTTTGCTTCATATCTTGTATGTCTACTGCAGCAGTCTCAGATATGTGGTTTGTGGATAGTGGAGCATCTTTTCATATGACAGGGCACAAGGCGTTTTTCACTAGGCTACAAGAGGGAGGCGTGAATCTGGTTATAGAACTCGGAGATTACAGGCACTACAAGGATAAAGGGGTTGGTACAGTTTTGTTTCAGAGGGAGTCGACTAAACCACTATGGTTTGTTGACGTACTATATGTTCCGGGGTTGAAAAAGAAGCTCATCTCGGTCTCTACTCTTCAGGATAAAAGGTATGAGGTCAGCTTTCATAAGGGAAGGGTGTTCGACATGCCAGCAGGTTCAAGTGAGAAGATGGACAGGATGATTGGGGTTTGAGAAGAGAAGGTGTACAAGCTTCAGTTTCAACTAGGGAGAGAATTAGTCAGTACAAACAAAGACATGGGAGAGTTGTGGCATAGGAGAATGGCATACATACACTTTGGTGCATTGGGGCACTTAAGACATGAAGTCACAGGGTTTCCTAAGTTCACAACATAGGGGCATGACCCTTGCAAGGGTTGTGCATTAGGAAAGTATGCCCGGAGACCATTTCCACCGAGTGAGACCATTTCCACCGAGTGAGCACAGGTCCAAGGGTGTATTGGACTTGATACATTTTGATGTATGTATTCCAATGAGTGTGGAGTCAATGAGTGGCTTCAAATAATTTTCTTTATTCATTGATGACTACTCCAGGAAAACCTGGATATACTTCTTGAAGGAAAAGGATGAAGTCTTCAACATATTTTAGAAGTTCATAGCTCTGGTTGAGAACCAGACTAGCAGGAATATTCGGGTGTTGAGATTCGACAACGAGGGTGAGCACACCTCCAAGGAGTTTTTGGATTATTGCGCAGTAGTGGAGATCAAGAAGGAACTCACCGTTCCTTACAATCCTCAATAGAATGGAGTGGTCGAGAGAAATAATAGGACCATAGTCAGAGCAGTACATGAAATGATACATGATCAGGGTTTTCCATTGTTTTTATGGGTAGAGGCTAATCGTATGACTGTATATATTCAAAAAAGGATTCCCCACACAATTTTGGAGAAGTTGACACCTAAGGAGGTATTTACAGGTACCAAACCAAATGTGAGTCATTTCCGCATCTGGGATAGCGTATGTTACTATCATGTCTCTTCAGAGAAGAGGACAAAGCTAGAACCCACAGCGGATAAGGGGTTGCTTGTTGGTTATAGTTGTTAATATTTAGTATTGTTATTAGGTTATTTCCAAATTACATGAGCATTCAATGCATTTCCAAAACAACAGCATAAAGAGGATCACTAAAAGAAACACAATCACAAGGTACGCAACATTTTATCCCGGGAAACCCTCATGGGGGAGAAAACCCAGAAAAAAATTCCTCAATAATAGATAGCCAATACAATGCCAAGACTAAGACCAAAACACCAAAGTTAAACCAATATTGAGCATGCGCCTCTCTTCTCCTTCCTCTTGCAATTGCAACTTCCTTCGAGATATGTGCACTAGATGAGTGAGAATGAGTGTGTTTAAGTGAGGCACCATCTTCACATATAAATACCAGTTCAGGAGGCGCTAGGGTTATGTCACTTCACTCAGTGGGGCCAAATTCTCCTAGAAGTGGTTAAAACCAATTTATAATTACTAGGGTTTGACTTTACAAATACCACTATACAAATGCAGTTTGACCAATCCACAAAATGGGATTTGATCTCATACAAGACCCGACATGATCAATCCATAAAAGGGGATTTGATCTATAAGATAATAACTCAAAATTAATTATAATATTCTTCAAAGTTACAATGTTTCAACAGTCCCCCTTAACGAGAAGGGTATTCTACTGACATGACCCAATACAACATCATCAAGAGAAGGAGAGGGAAGCATCATCATCAACATCTGGAACACTGAGTGGCACATCTACAAATCATTGGAATTTTGTTTCATCATCAATATCATCATCGTTTACAGCATGGAACTGGAGTAAAATCATCATCAGTAGCAGGAGCATGAAGTTGAAACATCAACATCAATAGCATGAAGCTAGAAAAACAACATCATCAATAACACGAGGCTGGAAAAACATCACCAATAGCACGAGGCTGGAACAACAACATTAACATCATGAGGCTGGAACAACATCATCAACATGTGCCAACAGAATGAAGCAAGTGTATCAACAACAACATTTGTGGTACTCCAACAGACCGTCCTTACTGGACCTTCGGGATCTTCCCAGGAATCATAATATTCCCTAGGATATAAAATCCTAATAAGCTACCACATGGTACTCTGATAGACCGTCCTTACCGGACCTTCAATATCTGTCCAGGAATCATAATATTCCCTTGGATATAAAATCCTAATGGAGCTACCACTACTGACCACAGTTGGCATATACATGCACAGGTACTCTAACAGACCGTCCTTACCGGACCTTCGGGATATCCCCAGGGATGATCAATCCCCTATGATATAAAATCCTAATGGAGCTACCCGTTGTTGGTCAGGATACCATAGTATCATCAGAATCACTCCCCCTTTCGAGGGAGGTCCTTTCGAACTACACCAAGCTTGTCTCGGAAGTAATCAAACTTCACACGAGACATAGGCTTGGTCAACACATATGCAACATGTTCATCTTTGCCAACATATTGGAGCTTTATAGCTTCCCTCTCCACCATATCACGAATGTAGTGATATTGAATCTCTATGTGCTTCGAATTATCATGGAACATTGTGTTCTATGTCATCTTTATACAACTCTGGTTATCACATATAATCATGGTGGCTTCCATCTCCAGATCAAATAGACTTGTCAACAACTTATGAAGCCATATGGCTTCACAACTGGTGGAACATGTTGCAATGTACTTCGCTTATGTCGTCCTGAGAAAAATAATGGATTGCTTCATGATTTTCCATGAAGTCATGGCTTACCTCAAACTGAAACGACATCCTGAAATGCTCTTTCTGTCAGAAGCACTTCTAGTCCAATCTGAATCAGTATAACCACACAGTCTGAATTCATGATCTCCAGTATAGCAGAGACCATAATCCAACGTACCCTTAAGGTATCTCATCACATGCTTTGCAACTACAAGGTGAACACGTTTGGGCTCCACCAGATACTGACTTAAGGTGTTCACAACAAAGCATATATCTAGCCTAGTATTTGTTAGATACATCAACGATCCAATAATCTGTCTGTATAGAGTAGCATCAACCAACTCTGACGAAGTATCAACCAGGAGCTTCAAATTCGTTTCCATGGGTATGTTCATGGATTTACATTCTAACATGTCAAAATATCTTCAGTATTTCAACTGCATACTTCCCTTCGTTAAGGAAGATCTTCTCTGGGATGTGCCAGACTTCAAGACCTAAGAAATCATGCATAGTGCCTAGGTCTTTCATCTCAAACTCTGTAGTGATCTTCTTCTTGCAATCTGTGATGAGATTTTATTCTCCTGTTAAGAATAAGTCATCCACATATAATAGAAATATAAATAGTTCATCATTCATAACCTTGAACTAAAGGTTAGGATCAACTTTACTTTTGGTAAAGCCCAAGCTCGTTAGGAAAGTATCAATTCTTCCATACCAAGCTCTAGGAGCTTGCTTCATCCTATATAGATATTTCTTCAACGTGTATACATGAGTCTTTATTTCAACTTCAAACCCTTGTGGTTGTTCTATATACACTTCTTCTTCAATAACAACATTTAAAAAAAAAATTTCACATCCATCTGTTGCAACTTCCAATTCATTTTGGTTGCAAAAGCTATGATGGTTCTAATAGAAGTGTATCTGGCTACAGAAGAAAATGTTTCTTCATAGTCAATACCTTCCTTCTGAGAAAATCCACGAGCCACAAATATTTCCTTATGCTTTTCAATACTTTCGTTTGTTGCATGTTTTATTTTGTATATCCACTTGGAAGATACCACATCTTTGTTCTTTGGTCTGGGAACTACTTCCCATACATCATTCTTTATAATGGAATGGTATTCTTCTGTCATGGCATCCATCCATTCTTTCTTCTGAATGGCTTCTTCAAAGCAAGTAGGTTCATTTTCTACGAGATCACACATCAAGGCCATATAGCTAGAGAATGGCTTAGATTTCTTGCTTTGTCTCATGGTTCCTTCTGGGGCACCATACTTCTCTGCATCTTGAATAAGTTCTCTTGCCCAAGCTGGCTTTCTCTTGTCAGAGATCGTCATACAGGGAGGTTCTTGAGATTCTATCATATCATGATCTTCTGGAATCTCATCATCAAGGGTAACTGTAACTTCCTTCATGGATTTTGCAACTCTGGGAGCTACAGGTTCTTCTTTATATACTTCTTCAAGTTGGCATTTCCTTGATCGTGAATCATAGTCTTTACTGCTTCCATAAATGTTTTATTCTTTCTTTCTGCTACACCATTTTGTTGAGGATTATAAGGAGTGTTGAGCTCCCTCTTAATCTCAGCATCTCTACAAAATCTTATGAATTCATTTGAAGTGTACTCTCCTCCATTGTTTGACCTGAGTATCTTGATTTTCCTTTCAGAGAGGTTTTCTACCAAGGCTTTGAATTCCTTGAACTTTACAAGTACTTCGTCTTTTGATTTCAAGAAATAAACCCAAGTCTTATGAGAGTAATCATCAATAAAGGATACATAGTATATATACCCTCTTAGAGAGGTTGATGACATTGGACCACATACATCTGAGTGGACAAGATCAAAAATTCATTTTTCTTTACTGTTGCTCTTTGGGAAAGGATTCTTTTTGTTCTTTCCTTGTGCACATCCCTTGCATACACTTTCATGATCAACAGGCTTTAATTCTGGTAAACCTGTAACTACCTTGCTTACATATGGTAAGGCTTTGTAGTTGATGTGAGCTAGTCTTCTATGCCAAAGTTCACAAGGACTTTTAGTAGAGTGCTTCAAGGCTACATCTGAGTGACCTTTTAACTTGTACAACCCACCTTCTTTTGTTCCAATAACAAATGCATATTATATAGTTTTTCCTTTAGGCCACATAAGAACTTCACCATCCATGAATGCAACCCTGAAACCTTTCTTATCTAGGGCTGAAATAGAAAGTAAGTTATTTGTCAAACCTGGCACAAAAAGTGCATCCTTAATTCTCATTGGAGTTCTTGAATCAAGTTTGTAGGTGGATTCTCCCATTTCTTTGATAGGGTATTGATAATCATCTCCAAGTGAAACTTTCTGGGGAAGTCCTTTTCTATAAGTCTACAGAGAATATCTTTCTGACCTGTCATGTGCTTAGATGCACCACTATCTATGAGCCAGGTGTCACAGATCCTGAGAGGGCAGAAAACAAAACATAATCTTCAATCTCTTCTTTAGTTAACTTCTTGGGTGGCTCATCATCTTCAGCTACATGGGCATGATGTCTTTTTTTATTTCTCCTCTTGTATTCTTCCCTTCTGGTAGGACAGTTCTTAGCAATGTATCCCATCTTATCACAATGATAACATTGATAGGCGGAGAAATATTTTCCCTGTCTTTGACCCTTATGATATTTTTGGAATCTCTTTGGAGAGTAAGAATCTTTATGAAAGTGGGTCTCCTTTTGAAAATGATACTTTTTCTTTCCACCCTTAGCATGAGCAGTGAGGGCTTGGTCTTCATCTCTTAATAGGATGGCTTCTTTGTTGGCCACTCTTTCTTCTTCTTGAATACATTCTTCCTATAAACTGACAAATTGGAGTTTCTCTTTTCTTTCACAAATAGTTTGGATGAAGGCATCCCAAGGTCTTGTGAGACCATTTAGAGTTGTCATCATGGTTTCATCTTCATCTAAGTTTTCTCCAATCGCCTCTAATTGTTCCTTGAATTGAGAAACCCTAGAGAAATAGTCTTGAATTGTTTCTCCTTTTTGCATCTTTGTATTCTTGAGTTGAGTTATCAAGTTCATCTTCTGGTTGATGTTATTTTCTTCATACATTCTGGTTAGGGCATCAAACATATCTTTTGGAGTATTCTTAGAAAACACTTGAGGAATCAAGTGGTCTTTAATGGAATCTAAAATTATTCTTTTGGCCCTAATTATATCTTTCTTGTACTTCTCTTTGGCTTCATCTTCTTCGAGCTACAGTATATTTTCTTTTATGAATTTTGCAAGGTTGTTCTCTTAATGAATGAGTCTAATTTTGTACTTCCAGGAACATAAATTTTCCACACCTTCTAGCTTGTCAACAAGCTTGGTGCTTGCAGACATCTTGATCTGAAGCTAAGAAAATGAACAGAAAATGAAAGTGCTCAGAAAATGAATCTGAACTTACCAGGAGATGCACTGGGCTGCGGCGAGTTTGTTGGAGCTGACGAAGTAAACCACCAGATTGACTTGGGTACATGGAATTTATGACACAACTTATACATGCATAGCCTTCCACTTATGAGCAAGTTGTATAGCATGGATTTTGGTAGGAGGCTATGATGGATGAATATGCCTCCATTATGAAGAATGATGTATGGAAAGTGGTGCCTAGGCCAAAAGGAAAGAAGGTGGTCGGATCCAAGTGGATCTACAAGGTCAAGCATGCAACATATGGAAGCGTGGAAAAGTACAAAGGTCGCTTCATGGCCAAGGGGTTTTCACAGCGAGAGGGAGTTGACTATGAGGAGACTTTCTCTCGGGTGGCCAGGTATTCCTCTATCTGAGAAGTCATATCGTTAGCGGTAGAAAAGGGTTGGCACGTTCACCAGATGAATGTGAAGACCGCTTTCCTTAACAGAGTTGTTGAGGAAGAGGTATATATTGAGAAACTAGAGGGATTTGAGGTAGGCAGCAGAGAGACGCATGTGTGTAGACTGAGGAGATCCTTGTATGGGCTCAAGCAGGCACCTCGGGCATGGTACTTGAGGATAGACATCTACTTGAGAGAGATGGGTTTCCAACAGAGCAAGGATGATCTGAACCTGTATTTTCTTGTAGGGATGTGCCTCTCATACTGGTGTCATATGTAGATGACCTATTTCTGACAGGAGATGACCAGTTGATAGCAGACTGCCAGGCCAATATTGCAGTTAAGTTTGAGATGAAATACCTTGGGTTGATGCACTACTTCCTTGGTTTGGAGGTTTAGCAAACAGATGGGAGCTTCTTCCTAGGACAGAGGAAGTATGTTGTAGAGATCTCACGCAGGTTCAGGCTGACAGATAGTAGGCCCATGTCCATGCCTCTAGTCATAAACTGGAGGAAGATTGATGCATCAGATTCAAAGATAGTAGACACCACTATCTATCGCCAGTTGATTGAATGGCTCATGTATCTGGTCAATACTCGGCTAGATATAAGATTTGTAGTAAACTATTTGAGTCAGTTCATGGTGGACCCTCGAAGAGTTCCTTGGATAGTTTTGAAACATGTGCTTCACTATTTCATAGGTACAGTGGAGTATGGGTTGTTATATGAGTGTATTTGTTACAAAKAAATCCCCCTGTGGACAAGTGGATTCTCTCTTGGGCTCTAGACTCCTAAGATCAAGACAGAAAGGGTGCTAAYGTTGGTCACTGACATCCTTTTAAATCTAGCTAAACTAATGTATAGAGAAGAAGAAGAAAGGYGTACCTTTTTAATGTTGTTCATCCTCGCACAGTCCGAGTTGAGATTTGATCCCCAAGCTCCTCAATAAATCCTACAAACCAAACAAAGACAGAACAAACTTCCTATTCTACTAAKATTAGCTTGAAACTAAATCTATCTAATAGAGACAAGTTCATGTAGAATAAACACAACCTTGAAAGAAACAGGCCAAGCACATATGTATATTAATGAGAACAATAGAGAATACTTACAGACCTTTGATGAAGGTGCAACAACCTCTTCCAACTCTCCTTGTCCAATCCTTTGCTCAAATAATCCACACAAAATGATGATGTTTCAATGATAAATCTCCCTTAAGAGATCATAATTTTGATGCCTTCAATGTCTCCTCTATCCCATTTCCTCCATGGAAAGCCCTCATAATATAGGATTTGGAGGCTTAACCACCATGGAGAGGATCTCTCATCAGATCCACTAAGAAATGGATCTCTAAGATATTTAGGGAGAAAATATCTCTAAAGGATTTGGGGAGGAAATATCTCTCAAGGATTTTGGGGAGGAAATATCTCTCAATGATTTTAAGGAGGAAATATTTCAACCATCCATGAGATCCTCCACCTTCCCTAAAAAATAGGAAACCAAATGTGAGGTGGATTCTCACACTTAATTACTTTMTTTTTCATGAATATTAATAATAATTCATGTGCACTTGATTCTCACACTTAATCAATTTATTTTTCATGAATATTAATAATAATTCATGTGCACTTGGTATTTTGGCTTTCATTTAATATATCCCTCCTCCACATTGACTAGGGATTGTGACATATGTTATTCCATGGTGTCAAGGTGTATGAGACACTTATATGACACTTATGACACTTAGGGTGAGGTACCTAGGTGTGCAAATTTCATGTGTAACAGTAGTGGTGGAGTGAGATTGGTAGGCTTTATAGATGTTGATTGGGTAGGATGTGCAGAGGACAGAAAGAGTATTTCATGTTGTTGTTTCAGCATAGTATCAGGCATCATTTCATGGTTTAGCAGGAAGCAGAAATCGGTGGCATTAAGCTCTATTCAGGCAGAGTACATGGTTGCTAGCTTGGCACCATGTGAGGCATTGTGGCTTAGGAAGCTACTCTTGGGATTGTTTAGGTATGAGATACAAGCTATTGTGATTCACTGTGACAGTGGCACCAAGCTCTCTGAGAATCCATGGTTTCATGATCCTAGCAAGCACATTGATATCAAGTATCACTTCATTCGGGATTGTGTACAGAGAGGAGTCGTGAGGCTTGATTACATACAGATTGATGAGCAGATGCAAGATATTTTCACCAAGGCACTGAACAAACAGAAGATTGAAAAGTTCAGAGATCATATGGGGTTGAGGCAGAACCCCTTCCTCGCTGAGAGGGAGTGTTGAGATTGGATAGCAAGGAAGGTCTTCACCATGCATGGCGCCCTAGCATAGAGAAGGACAATGAAACTCATCCAAGTTGATGGGTTAATCTTTTTCTTAAAGTTCTACTTAGGAAAAAGTACAGTAAATGGGTTAGATTTTAATGTTGACTTAATGAGTACTTTTATAAAGTTAAAGTGAGAAATAATTTAAGTTGTGGTCTTTTAATCTTGACCATTGATCTCATAAGATGTGTGAGGATCAATCTTGGCCCTCCATCCTTTTGGAGATAGGGTTTCTCACTTTCTCATTGAGTAAAAAGGAGATCAAATTGGAGAGGCGTGGATTTATGCACAAGAGAGACAATTTTTTGAAGAGAGAAAGAGGAGAATTGCTTGAGGGTTTGGAGAGAAATTTTGCAAGGAGACATAGGAGGCTTCTACATTGAAATTGGCACATGTCTTCACCATTGCAGAATTATTTTCCTATAGATCTGATCAGAAGGATTTGCAGAAGGGGGGCATACATTTGTTGAGGAGGTTTTGTATTTGGCTAGGCTGATTTTATTTGTATTCAAATCTGTCGACTGGTTTTCCCTCCGGGGTTTTTCCAGGGACGAATTGTCCAAATATTACTTGTGTACATATGATGTGATTGTTGTTATCTTTTACTGTTAAGTTCCTAGTTATTATTTTATGTTGTGTATTATTTATTTGTGAAAAAACCTAGCAGAATCAGTTAACAGAAAAATTAATTGATTTTAATGAACTATGTTTGAAGAAAATTCACCACTGTCATTAACAACACATCTTTGACAATCATTGGTAATGAATTTAAACAATTTAATGTAGGCCATGAGTGACTCAAATATACTATAGAAACATGTGGAATCTCATTGCATTGATCACAATGTAAGTCAATTTGTTTAGGAAGGATGATTTTCTTCTTTATGATCAATAACTACATGTCTTTATAGAATAGTGTGCATCTAAGATGAAGTGCTAACCACTATTGAACCTTTTGCAATGGAGTGTTTCTTAAGATGCTTGTGATACAATTATGAATTTACATTAACAAGTCCAAAAGATTTAGAATTTCGTGTTGTAAACACTCGCGAAATATGGAGAAGTTCTAATGTCAACCATGACCATATAGAGGATTTTAGTGTTGCAAGAGAAATTTCCACTATTAGAACTCAATATGATGAAAATTGCACCAAATTGATGGATGTTTCAATACCTTAGAATATCGATGATAGGACTATTAATGTCAAAGAAAATTTAATCACATGATTCATTTTAACTCAATAAAAGCAATTGGATCCTTAGGAGTCAAAATAAGAGTAAGAGGACCTCAAGGAAGGTTGGCCTCACCTTATGTCGTGTTTTTTGATCCAATACAAATTGTAACCCCAACCCAAAAGGAGTGTTGGGAGGGTCTCATGCAAACATTTCCAACTTGTTAATATGTTTCCAAGCATTTAATGTAGCATTTCATTCATCCAACAAGAGAACATCAGAGGGGAAAAGAGGCACTCTTTTGTTTATGCTTAGATTGAGTTGAACTACTTTTGAGGATCTAGTTGAGTTGAGTTGCAATAGGAGCTCATGATTAATTGAGTTGTAGTCTAGATGCCAATCGTAAACCATTGTTGCTCCTCTAGGCCTAACACAACCTTCAAAATCTAGGGGTGCCCCTATGTAGGGGCCCCAAGCCTTCTCCTACACAAGTCTCACAACCAGGTACCCAAGCCCCAATTCAAAGGATTTGGTCTAGTGAGTGAACAAGCCTATGCACATCAACAAACTAGGTTACCTCTAGAAGATTAGGGATCTACACTTGCCACCAGAGTTGGTGTTCACTCCTAGTTTCCCCTACTTGATATTAGGATCGGTCCATCCATCAACCCTACCAAAATAGCAACCAATATACTCCAAGCTATCATCCAAGAAAAAGGTAACAAATTCTCTATTTATAGTGTTCCCTCTTAGTTGTTTGTGCTTGATACATGCATTGGCCCACCTATCAACCCCCTACCAAAATAGCGACCAATATACTCTGTTAATGTTTATGTCATTATTATAGTTCTTTGCATTTCAATAGATAAGAGCATAATAAGAACAAGATCACTGAGAAATACACATTCACAAGAGACACAACATTTATCCTGGGA
>JZKD02S2334067.1:166948-177467 GCA_000966675.3 Picea glauca
TTAGCTCAATGGCAAGACAAAAAATCGGCTAGCTTGAGTAATAGATGCAATGGCCAAGGACAAGAGAGTTCAATGATGAAGTGTTGCTATGGCAAGGCTTCATCAATAAAACCCTAGGGAAAACGGCTTACTAAGGTGTAGAAACCCTAGGCCTTAGTGCGTTTTCTCCTTCCTTGGCTCATATACAAGATGAAAAACGGCTAGGCTAGAAGAATATGGATAGAGTGTTGCTATGGCAAGGCTCTATCTTACTTTAGCAAATCAAATGGCTCTTAATCTTAGTAGGGACATGAGACAAGGACCTTAGCATGTGCTTGTCACCTAGGATTTGATTCAACAAATTATAATAACAAATGCAAGTAAACAATACTATAACCATTCAATTAAGAAGTGTTGCAGAAATTCACTTACATAAACCAAGAAATCATGTAGCAAAACCCTAGTTTTAAACCTTCCACCAAGAGAAATGCCAAAAATGCCAAGAAAATGTCTCCTTCAACAAGTGTGCCTCAAAATTTCAGCCAAAACCCTAGAATAGGGCGCAAATTTCAAACCTCACCAAGTGGTGATTGAAAGATGATGAAAATATGAGAGTAAAAACCCTCAATATATACCATACCAATGACCTTAATTAAATTTTAGGTCATTAAAAGGCCGGCAAGGCCAAAATACCAAAATAATATTGTTTTACATTAAATGTCATAAATGAAATCCCTAATCAAGAAAAAGTGAGACGTCATCCCCTTTCTAGGGTGACGTTAGCCCTTTCTAGGGAAAATGTAGCCTCCTGGAGCAAAATGTTAGCCCTCCTTGGGCTTCTCCAATCTGCCACACGTGCCAAAACTGTCATAGTTGTCTCCCAAAACGTCCATAATGCTGGATGATGTCATGGGCATCCTAGGTGACGTCTTGGGCCTTCCAGGGCCAACGTTCCAATGGAGAGGGCAGAACCCCCCTAGGTAAGGCTCTGCCAGGGTGCCTCTGTGGGACGTCCTTCTCTTCTCCAGTGCAAACCCCTGTGTCATGTCTCTGCCCCCTGCTGGGGTCTCAGCATCCATCTCGTGGGCTAGCCCCATGGAGGACCAAACTAATCATCTCCCCATATGTACATGTCCAATGTGGTACCTGTCTGTCGGGTATGATCCTGCACATCAACAGATACGCCCTCCATGGGCTCATAAGTCACAGGGATCATAGCAATGGAAATCACATCTAATCATCAATATTGTTAAACATGTGCATAAAACCCCTTTTACCCAGTCAAGTGCTCAAAGACATTATACAAATATGCTATGCAAGTTTGGGGGAAGTGACAGGGCGTCCTATTGGGCTAGTGTCCACTGGAAAAGGGATGTTTCCGGAAGAGATTAAATCCAAGTCATGTAAATGGGCAAAATGGATAAGGGATGTCCTGACAAGGAGTGCAGTGAAAGCAAGGAAATGCAGGGCTTACCTGTGGGTGCCTTTGTAGAAGGCGAGTTGCACCTGTCCTAAATGCAAATGTTTCCAAGCCCATTCATGCCCTTTATTCTTTATTCTTTATTGTTTTTTCTTCAAGAAGCTAATCAGGGGACATTACCCTAGCGTGGTGACCAGTGGTGGCAATGTTACCCACAAGCACTTTCACGGAGATGAGAAGGTTGGCTCGTAATGAGACCCACTTTCTCTTGGCCATGTAACCAAGAGCCACTACCCTGGCGTGGTAACCAGTTGCTAGTAGTGTCATACCACTAGATACCCATGGACTTAATAGGTTGGCTCATGATGAGACCCCCTATCCTCTGACTAGGTCTTGTTTTATTATTTTTATGGGTCCCTCCTGTTTCTTGCTGAGAAGCCTTTTACTGCTTTCTTGAGGATCCCTGGGTGAAGCATCTCGAGGTTTTAATTTTTAGGCTTTTATCTTTTGCCAGCTGCTTTTACCTTCTGGGCCTTCAGCCCCTTCTTCCCACAAGGCAAGGTGCAACCCTTAAATGATTGGCCAACCCAATGCTCAGACCAATGAAATGGGATGGATGAGCGGGAAATAAGATGGAAAGTGGTAAGTATGATGGGAGCAAACGATGACTTTTCATGAATCTCCCCTAGTGGCAACTCAAAACCTATGCGCACAGGCTTACTAGGGCATCCTGTAAATACCCCCAGACACGGTCAAGTGGACAAGTATAAGATCCAAACACCCGTTAGAAACAAAAGGAATTAAATGCACATATTCAAAGGTTTTGAGGATCAGAGTGACACATACCATGATACACGTACTCATTACCTCATGGAGCATATAGGACCAAGCCGAAGGTGATGGATGTGGTTGCTGCTAACAAAGTGGAGGCGTTGAAAGGAAGAAAAGATGGGCCCTCCAAGGCCATGCTCAAGTCTATCTAGCTCTCGGTACTCCATGTCTAGGACTTGTGGGCCTGAAGACATAATCTCCTAGTTATCCCTAAAAGTGGGGGGGATAACAGGTACCAAGCATGCAATGTAGGGATCTAGAACAATGTCATTCCGGATGGAGTCAAGAGATGTGTTGAGAGTGACAAATGTGTTATGGGTGTCAGAACTCAAGAGGAGTGTGCTCTTAGTCTCATAGATTGAGAAGAAGGGCTATGAGGTATTATTCTAGGATGGACAAGCATTGTTCATACCCAGAGGATCTAGCTTAGACACAACAGTGGTTCTTGGAGTTAGAGAGAGCAACCTGTATAGGGTAAAGGGCCAGCCTATGCGACCTATGGCAAGCAGCAAAGTGACAGTGAACAAGAAGCAGATAGCTCCAAAGGTTGTGCAAACTCAGAGGGAGTCATACTTCAGAGGGAGTCATCTAGCTCAAAGGGAAAGTCAACCGTCCGGAGGAAGTCAACCTTCAGGTTCAAGTGGGAGAGAGGAGTCTTTCAAGAGTGTCATGAAGGTGTCATGGGTTGAGATGGCCAGGCAAGATGCTCAGAAGCGAGAGGCTTCTAGGAGCAAAGTGTCTTCCAAGAAGGGTCCATGTCATACAGCAGGATTTTCTTCTATGTCAGAGGGAGCAGTTGTGGTAGCGGATCCAGTGTGGGAGGCAGAGCCACTTCCAATGTGGGAGACTGAGCTACTTCCAGGTAATGGTGGATGGAATACCTCACTCGCTAAGAGGGAGTGTTGATGTTTTTGTAGCATCGTGCAGGTATTCTCACGTTGCATCTTTTATTTTGAGAAAAACCTTCTTGTATGGAGTTGGGGTTTCACACCCACATGTTGAGGCTTCACACCCACATGGAGGAATAAACAATTATAATTTAATGTTGAGTTTAGAAGGAGTTCCTAAACTCACTCATTATACTCCTAAAAAAGGAGAGGCAATCTGAGGAGACATCATCACATCACATTGTGACATTATGGAATTCGCATAAGTGAGTGAGCACTTGTGTCAAGGAGATTGGGGTGGCAATTTTGTCAAAGGAAATTCCTCACTTTAAAAAATCTGGCCTAGGGTTTTCTTTTTTTCTGTTTTTTTTTTATTTTATGTCAAGAGAGAGAGGTGCCACAGGTGGTACTGATAGGCTGCACTTGTGAGGAAGGACAGTCACATGTATTGTACGGACATGCCACACGTGTGAGGGAAAACATGTCGCACGTGTGGTACGAACAGGTTGCACGTGTGAGGTTACAGCTGATCAAGCAGGACCGTATAGCAGGAAAAACAAGTCGTACGTGGTATCTGTACAGTTCGCACAGCATGTGCGGATTAGGCAGGTTGTACAGCAGGTGAAATCAACAGGTTGTACAATAGGTTTGCAAGTTCGAAGGTTTTTCCGGGATTTTTGTTGAAGTTGTAAATTTGTTGAGGCCTATTTTTGTCCTCGAAAATTCTCAATTTGAAAATTTTACTGAACAGAAAATTGTGTCTCTTGTGTATGGATGATTTCTCTCTGATCTTTGTGTTTCCGCTATAATTTTTTGTCATAATTTCAGTGTAAAATTATTCAGTGCTAATAGCCCTATTTTATTATTTGAGGTCACTTGGAAGTAATTTTCAGATCTGAAATTGAATGCATTAAATTGCCGTAAAATTTGACAGTCTAGGGCCTAATGCCCTCTCCAAGATGCACCACGGTCCTCCTCCCAAGTAGGGTGTTCTCCAAGCAAGCAAAACTCTCCTTGTGTCCATCATGAAGGACGTCCCCAAATTTGTCAAGAGAACTCCAATGCCCTAGGGAAGAACACCAAGCAAGCACCCAACTAAGGTCAACAACCACTGATGTCCCCAAAGTTTTCAAGAGAACTCAAATGCCCTAGGGAAGAATGCCAAGCAAACACCAAACTAAGGTCAACCAACCATTGAGCAAGTTATTGCCAATGTGCAAATCCATCACGACCATCTCCCATGCACCAATCCATTGCAAACCATATGGGGGCTAAACATACACAATGTACCCCAAATCTCATGAAGCACCCCAAACATGGTGTAAACACTTTTGAAGTCGAAATCTAACATAACAAAATCTAGTTTATTCATAAAATCCAATTTAGTTAAGTGACTCTACCCTAAAGCTAAAAAGGCTAACCAACTTAATTTGATTATAACTCTACTTCATCCAAGCTCAACCTACAATGTATACAAATGTGATCAACTCGTACTCTTAATACCAACCTGCATTTTGTTAGTTGTGTTGTGGTCTAGTCATAAG
Source organism: Picea glauca (assembly GCA_000966675.3). Lineage (NCBI taxonomy): Eukaryota > Viridiplantae > Streptophyta > Pinopsida > Pinales > Pinaceae > Picea > Picea glauca. The sequence continues at coordinate 171,610 of JZKD02S2334067.1, forward strand.
TTGGAGTGCTTGCCATGATGATGACCCAAGCTCAAAATCTGATGGTTATGCTCCTCGTGCTAATGTGATTGACCAAGTCTTTATGAGATGTGATGTTGTGTTATTGCAATACATTTTTTCTATGATGAATTTAACAAGAATACCAGATGAAAATCATAGATGAATTTGACAAGAATAGATACCCCTCAATCATTGCATCTTAACAAAAGGCTTAGACACTGCATTCATCGAATTTCATCCATAAAATTTGAAATTCAACGCATATTAAGAGAGGTCGCATGAATTCGGTGAAGTTCGGCCATTAAATTTGCCTATCAACTAGGTCTTTAAACAATACTTTTTTATGTGTTTTAGATGGCTCTAGAATGTGCCCTCGGGCCTCCATCGAATGTGCTTTCTGTCGTGTTGGAATGTGGTCGCGGATATATTAAGTCAATTGCCAATTTCCAATATACCATCGATATAAACTAAACCGCTAGTTGTCAATTTTTAGCACAATATGCAAGGATACAGGAAATAGAATTCGGAAGTCGCCCCAAGTACGAGGTATAGAAGGGAAGGGCAATAGTATTTATGAATTTGAATACAACGTAGCGCGGTGAAGGTAATTACAAACTATGGAACAATTTCTAAACCGGAACCTTAGCCAGACCGTGTTATTTCTACTTTGGAGAAGCCCAGAGTGACTAATGTAGTCATGCCTACGTTGACAAAGCCACCCTAATAGTGGATGGCGAGACGCCCGTGGTAGCTACTGCTCGACTATTTTTAAAATAGCTAAATTAACTAAATCGTCTACTATGTTAATTAATGACATTTACATTATATTTATATAAATTTAATATTTATTATGTATATTTTATATATTAATATAAACTTATATATTACTTTTATATATATGTTTTTTTTTAAATGAGTAAATTTGATATATATAAAATTTCTAATAAAAATATGTGAATTGATTAATTTAACAATATATTTATATAATAAATATATTAAATAATATATATATTTGTCGAACTTAACGACGAATTTTATCCACTATTTTTTGCATTGCGAACATTTTTCTAATTTCAAGATTGTCGAACTCGAACACGAACACGGTGACTAAGAAAAAAGAGCAATTTCCCAACCAAAAAACTAATACCAACCTACAACATGTGTGTACTGCCAAAAGTAAAATGTTCTGAGTTTTTGTATATGCTAGCAATATAATGTGTATTGAATTAATTTTGATAGATGGGAATGCCTTCATTGTAGTATTATTTGACATTTGAGAAGTTGTACATTTACATCAACTTCACCTAAGAATCTATACATGCAAATCCAATGCTGAAAATCATTAAATTCAAATATAATATTTTTTAAAATAGTTAAAGATGTTGACCCCGAAATTAAAATGTCAATTTGAGCAAACATTACATTACGTTCGAATATTATTTAACATTCTACTTATACACGTATAAAGATGAACTTGAAATTATCCAAACCTGATCATGGACGCCACATATAGACCACATACAACCAACATATCCATTTGGATCTCTCCCATCAATCTCATACTGTTTAAACACAACAATCATATCATTAGATCATGCTTACAAATTGAGAAAATTACAACAGAAAGATTTATCATCACCTACACTTACACCCATGTAGATAGATTTTTTAAGATTCTTAATTTTCCTTTTTTGCATAGGGAGGAGTAATTCAGTCCAAGAAGGTGCAAAATATTACTCTTCAACATAGCTTCTTTTTTAACTACAAAGAATTCTCAACAATGTTCTATTCTCAAAAAGTTAAAATCATTATCGTAATGTTTTTACCCCTACTAAGAAGGAAAACAATCTTAAATTTAGCTTCACCTTGTCATTTAAATATATAGCTACTGCAAGAGCTTCTTCTGGTCCTTTTGTCCACTCAAGGATCTTTTTAGCCCAATACATTCTACACAGCGAAAAAAATACTTGTCAAATTCTGGTATGTAAATTGTTGTGTCCAATTTAGAAAACTCATATATTCTGGACTTTCTAGTCTTCTCCTGAAAAAAACGTCAAGGAAAAACATTATAAATAGTACATTTTCCAAAATACAACACACAAGCAAGAACATAACCATTATGAAAACTGTAAGACTGTGGAATGATACAAACATTTCATCTTAATTCAAACATGTACCGAAAAGAACATTAATGATTCATAACACATATCATTGGAGCAAAGCATACAATTAGGGAAAGTTCAACATTGAAGAAAAGATCAGATCAGAAAAATAGGATAAATGAATACAAAGAATTGAAGGAATTATGTTATGTCCACTCAAGACTAAAATAGGTCAATGGAAATAGTAAATACAAAAAATAATAATAGCAACATAAGGAGTGCCTAAGGCATTTTCTCCGTAAAGAAGAAAGAAAGCAAAAAACCAACATAAAATCCTAACTATATGGGTGTAAATGATGTTAACATTCAATTTGTACATGCATTTTCAATGTTAATAATATAGCATGTCCATGACTACATCGATTGGTTCTAGAAGTTCAAGATCGTGTCAAGTTATATTTTCAGAGATTTCATATTGGCATTGGGGGATGTTATCGCGCAATTTGTACTTTGAGACAAGGGAAAAGGGAAATGAAGACAAATTGACGTAACGGGAGACTATCCTATCACTATCACCTCAACAGGATGTCTCTTTCTATTTAGGGTGGTAGGCCCAGGGGAGACGTCCCCGGTGACCTGGAGTTTTGAGAAGGCAAAGAATAAAAGGCCAAGTAAAAGTTTCCCTCTCACAAGTCACCACTGATCAGAAAGTCCGGCTAAACAGCCAATAAAGAAATGATAAACCAAAAGTGTACCTGCCCGAAACAAAGCAACATGAAAACTATAGATTTGCAAGAGAACTTGTTGGTTAGTACTTCATATAATCAGAGACTTTCTCAATAAAAGCAATTGACTAATTGATGAAGTAAACAAAGATGTATAGCAGTGATAGTCATAAGATAACACTTCACAATAAATGCTTTATAAAAGCTTCAGAATGAGCAAGAATGATTAATCATCAATATCATAACACCAACATTCATCAAAAGCAAATAAAGCTATGCATTAGTCAATTTTTTCAATTGCTTAAAGAAGCTTTAAATGTTGCAAAGTATGACTATAACTCAAATGAATAATAGCAGCAATAAGGTTAGCAGGTCAATCTAAACTACGCTTAGAAGGTGTTAGTAGTTGTTCAAAGATTTGGAAGTTTGAAAGTTGTGATCAAAACACTCAAGAGAGAGAGATCTTAGACCAGTGTTTTCATAGGGCAAATGGAGTCAATAAGTGGCTGCAAGAATTGAAAGAGCAAGATGATAGTAATAGAGCCAAAGACAAGAGGAATTTGATGGATGAAGTGTTGGTAAGCCAACGCTTCAACCACCAAACCATAGGGAAAAACGGCTACTAAGTTGTAGGTAACCCTAGGCCTTAGTAGGTCTTCCTCCTTCTTTAACTCGATGATAAGATAAAACAAAACGGCTATGATGAAGGACAAGTACTAGGGTGTTGCAATGGCAAGGCCCTAGCAATGGCTTCAACAAAGAAAACGGCTCCTTGGCACAATCTAGTAGGTAGATAGCAATTGGAACAAGGACAATAACATGTGCTTGATCCCTAGGGTTTGAGCTAGCAATTTCATAAATATTAACAAAATGAAAAGTAAAACACCATAACCATTCAAGTAAGAGAAGGATTGCAGAATTTTACTCACATTCTGTTATGAACATAAATATACATATAAATAGATATTCATAACATAATAATTAATTAATAAATAGTAATTATTAATAATAAAAGGATATGTTCTCAAAGGACATGTCTATTGGTTAAGGGCACGCCTGCATGGGTATATAAACGAGCCCTCATTCTCAAATTGTACTCATCTTATCTATCAATTATTCATATTTTTATCAATATATCTTATTATTACAAACTACATACTTGGTCTATATATTACATTGGTATCAGAGCAGATCGGTCCTCCCCAACCCCCTTCATCTCTAAGCAGCACCCACTCACGCCCAACCATTCCACCATCCCCTTCCCCATCTCCCGTAAAAAAAAATCCCAACCCTTCCCCATTTTCGTCCCCTTCTTTTCCCCTCCCCTTTCTCGTATCCCTATTTCCTTCCCCTTCTGCCTCTACCCGTACCCTGTCCTGTCCCTTCTCGTCCCTTTCAAACCCCCCCGTAACCTTCCCCTTCCCTTCTGCCCCTACCATATCCTGTTACCGCCCCTCCCGTCCCATAACATTCCCTTCCCCCTGTTCTTTGTTTCCCTTCCGGCCCTTCCAATTTCCCGTATCCCGTCCCCCTATCTTTCGTTCCCTTCCTGTTCCCCCTTCCTCCCCGTAACCTGTCCCTGAACCCCTTCCCGTAGCCTTCCCGTAACCCTGTCGTAACATATACACACCACCCGTAAACCCTCCCCGTAGCCTTTCCGTAAAACCCCTTCCCCGTACCCCTACTCCCATCCCGTAACGATTGGCAGCTTGTCCCTATCACCCCTGTCGGCCACCTAAATATCCTATCACATCCCCTCAATGAGTCGCACCTTTTAAAAAAAAGGAATTTTGACCAAAAATAATATATAGATATATATATATATATATATAACTAATTCCTAATATAATTCTTTACACATATTTTAAAAATAAAAAATAAAATTAATTTTTTTTAAGAGATTGAGCAGTGAAAGGCAGTATAATCAGTCAAAATTGTCGGGAAATATTCACCCCCAAATACCAGAAAAATGGCAGAATTAAAAAATCAAATTGAAAAAATAGACCAAGAATGCAAAAATGCCCGACAGTTACTCGAAAAAACATTACAAAAAACTAATGACGAATTGCGAGAAGAAATAAAGGTCGGTAATGATGCACTCAAACAAGAACTGACCCAAAATCTAAAAGAAGAGATTTCAAAATAAGTCGGAAGCGAATTACGAAAAGGCATGGAAATTCTAAAACAAGATCTTAAAGACGATATTTTTCAAGAAATCGAGATTAACTTACAACGAGGTTTGGGAAACTTTAAAAGAGAAATAACAAAAGAATTACAACAAAGTCTGGGTCTTATAACACTACATCAGGAAACAAAGCATGATGAGCTTTTAAAGTTAATAAAAGATCAAGGCCACCAACAAGTTCCCCCATCACAATCAAATGATTCAAGCACATCTAACACATCACCACCCCCATTGCCACCGCCTCCCTACAATTCAAATCCTCAAACCATATCACAATATCAACCTCTAAAGATTTACCCTCCCAAAGCCAAAATTGAACTATCAAAATACAATGGCAGCAATAACCAATGTGTGTCTTGGTTTAACAAAACTGAAGAATATTTCCAAATATATAATATTACAACCGATGAAGAAAAAGTAAAATATGCATCCATGTTCCTCGAAGGCACCGCATACAATTGGTACATACGGTGGAAAGGAAGAATCCAATCATACACTTGGAACTCCTTTAAAAACGATTTTTTTAAAAGATTCCAGGGCATCTCGGAGCAAGAATTCTTTTCCAAACTCACCAGGCTACAACAAAAAGGCAATGTAGATGAATGTACACATCAATGGGAATCCCTTGCCACCTGAGTATTTGGATTATCTGATGAGCAATTACTCCAGTTTTACATAGGTGGTCTCAAGCCGCATATCCAAGACAAGTTAAAATTACATGAGGTCACTATTGTTGAAATAGCAAGACGTAAGGCAAAAGCAGCAGAAGAAAAGCTAGAAGGCCAATCAAGATTCGGCAAGTTTTATTCAAGAAGAAACATAAACCAGAACACAAACACAGAAACT
>JZKD02S2334067.1:180743-191770 GCA_000966675.3 Picea glauca
ACGATGGCTCTGCAAACCCCCCTTGGTGGCTAACCAAAACCCATGAATACCGGCTTGCCAAGTTATCCCATCAATCACCCCAACAATGGTCAAGTGGATTAGTGTAAGGTCCAAGAAGTCATCCGAAATGAAAGGAACATAATGCATATATAAGAAGGTTATAATAATCAAATATGACACATACCATGATACCTCGGACCAATTACCTCATGGAGCAAGAGTCCTCTCCGATGCAAGCCCAGGCCGGTAGTGATGGAAGTTGTTACTGCTGACAGGGCAAAGCTGGCTGAGAAGAAGAAAGATGGGCCCTCCAGGGCCATGCCCAAGTCACTCTTGCTCTCGGTACTCCATGTCTAGGACCATGTGGGCCTCGAGACATGATCTCCTAGTTATCCCTAGATATCCGGGATAACAGACCATACAGATACCCCCATCATCATAAAACAGAAATAGAGAGATTAGTTCAAGACTTGTTAAAATGTGGTATTATCACAAAAAGTAGAAGCCCATATTCAGCCCCAGTTGTACTAGTATGAAAGAAAGATGGTTCTTGCAGGTTATGCATAGATTATCGTGGGCTTAATAAGATAACAATCAAGAATAAATTTCCCATTTCCTTCATCGACGAAATGTTGAATGAACTTCATGGAGCCAAATTTTTTTCAAAACTTGATTTGAGATCAGGATATTACCAGATTAGGGTAAGATTAGAAGATGTACCGAAGACCACCTTCCAAACCCATGAAGGACACTACGAATTAGAGGTAATGCCTTTTGGGCTAACTAATGCCCCGGCTACCTTCCAAGCAGCTATGAATAAACTATTTCACCCACACCTAAGAAAATATGTTTTAGTCTTCTTTGACGACATTCTAGTGTACAGCAAAACATGGAAGGAACACATAAATCATTTAGGACAAGTATTGTCTATTCTAGAAAAAAATCAATTCTACGCAAAAATGTCAAAATGCACTTTCGGCGAGGAGGAAGTAGAATATCTTGGTCACATTATTTCCAAAAAGGGAGTTAAGGTAGACCCAAACAAAGTCAAAGCAATTACAAAATGGCCCAGACCAAAAAGTATATCTAAATTAAGAGGATTTTTAGGCTTAGCAGGATACTATCAACGATTCGTCAAAAACTATGCTCATCTAATTGCCCCCCTAACAAATCTCCGAAAGAAAAACTCCTTCCATTGGAATGAAGAATCTGAAAAATGTTTTAGAAATATAAAAGAAATTATGTCCACAACCCCCGTGTTAGCTACACCTGATTTTTCCAAACCCTTCATAATTGAATGTGATGCTTCAGGTTTTGGGATCGGAGCAATCATGATGCAAGAGGGACACCCAATAGCATTTGAAAGTAGGAAACTAAACAAAAAAGAATGTTTACAGTCCACATACAATAAAGAAATGCTTGCAATCATGCATGCATTAACCAAATGGCAACAATATCTCTTAGGAAGCAAGTTCTTGATACGTACAGATCATAATAGCCTACAATATTTGTTACAACAAAAAACATTAACTACCGAACAACAAAAGTGGATAGAAAAAATTGCCACAATTGATATGGAGATATTACATAAGAGAGGAAAAGATAGCATAGTGCTCTTTCACGAAAAGATGAAGCAGCACAAGTTTTTGAAGTATCAATCGCAATTCCGGAATGGTTGAACGAAATCCGAAGTGAATATGCCAAAAACACAGAGACATGCTCCATAATCAATGATTTAACCCAATACCCCAAGTTCGAATGGAAGAACGACATCTTATGGTATAAAGGAAGAATTTATTTGAACACCAATTCAAAATTTAAAATCAAGGTACTCCAAGAAGCTCATGACTGTCCAGCCGCAGGCCATGTTGGATTTTTCAAAACATATTATAATGCTCGTCAATCATTCTTTTGGAAAGGGATGAGCACAAACATTCAAAAGTATGTAGCAGAGTGTGATCTTTGCCAAAGAAACAAGACTGAAAGTATATTAACACCTAGGGTACTCCATCTGTTACATATTCCTAACCAAAAATGGGAAGAAATCTCAATGGATTTCATTGAAGGATTACCACTATCAGAAGGAAAAGATAAAATCTTAGTGATAGTAGACAGACTAACCAAGTATGCACATTTTATGGGAGTAAGAAAAACAGATTCCGCAAAACAAACAGCTAAAGTCTTTTGTAAAAACATTTATAAATTACATGGTTTTCCCAAGGTCATCGTCAGTGATAGAGACGCCAAGTTTAAAGGGAACTTTTGGAGGGAGTTTTGCAAACAAATCAGGACGTCTCTTAATATGAGCTCAGATTATCATCCTCAAACAAATGGACAGACAACAATTGTCAACAAGTGCTTAGAAACTTACCTTCGTTGCTTCATCACTAATAAGCAAAATAAATGGCTTCAATGGTTGCACCTCGTTGCATGGTGGTATAACTCCACATATCACACATCAGCTAAAATGACATAGTTTCAAGCTCTTTATGGATATCCACCACCATCATGGAAAGAGTTAGCCACAAATCAAACAAAAGTTGCATCAGTAAAAGATCTTTTAGACGAAAGTCAAAATGTTGTGCAAATTCTCAGGGAAAACTTGATTATAGCAAGAAACAGAATGAAGCAACAAGTTGATCAACACCGAACAGAAAGAGAATTCGAAGTTGGAGAATGGGTATTTGTGAGACTTCAACCCTACAAACAGCTATCACTTAAACAACAAGGAAAGAATAAATTAGCTCCGAAATATTACGGACCATATCAAATTAACAAAAAAATCAGTCACGTCGCTTATGGATTGGACTTACCAGATAAAAGTTGTATCCACAACGTTTTTCATGTATCATGTCTAAAAAAAGTTGTTGGACAACACCAAAAGGTGCAAACTTTGCTTCCCCTGTTGGATGAAGAAGGCAGAATCATTTTAGAACGAGAAGCCATTATTGCCACTAGAGAAAAGAAGTTACGATCTCGCATAATCAAAGAATATCTTATCAAATGGAAAAACCTTCCAGAAGAAGATGCAACATGGGAATCAGAACATTTTCGTCAATTACACCCGTCGTTACCAGTGCTTTGAGGACAGAGCATTTTTAAGGGGAAGGCAATGTTATGAACATAAATATACATATAAATAGATATCCATAACATAATAATTAATTAATAAATAGTAATTATTAATAATAAAAGGACATGTTCTCAAAGGACATGTCTATTGCTTAAGGGTACCCCTACGTGGGTATATAAACGAGCCCTCATTCTCAAATTGTACTCATCTTATCTATCAATTATTCATATTTTTATCAATATATCTTATTATTACAATCTACATACTTGGTCTAAATATTACACATTCACCAAGCATTTATCAAGCAAAACCCTAGTTGTAGACTTTCCACCAAGAAAAATGCCAATTACACCAAAAATAGCCCTCCTTCAACAAGTATGCACTAGAATTTCAGCCAAAAACCCGAATGAGGGTCGCAAATTTCAGACCTCACCGAAGGGTGAGTGAAAGATGATCAGAAAATGAGAGTTTTAACCCTCAATTTATACAATATCAATGACCTTAATTTTTATTTTAGGTCAAAAAGACCGACATGGCCAAATTTACATGAAAATATTGTTTTACATTAAATGTCATAATTAAAACCCTAAATCAAGCATAAATGATGATGTCATGCCCTTTTAGGGTGACGTTAGGCCCTTTTAGGGCAACGTTGGCTTCCTGGAGCAAAACGTTAGGTCTTCTTGGGCCTCAAGAACCTGCCACACGTGCCACTTAGCACACAACTAGCTCCCAAAACCTCCACAAGAACTGGATGACGTCATGGGTGTCCTAGGTGACGTCATGGGCCTTCCAAGACCTATGTCCTAGTGGAAAGGGCACAACCCCCCTGGGTACGGGTCTGCCAAGCTGCCCTGGTGGAACATCATCCTCTTCTCCAGTGCAAATCCTATGACCTGTCTCCGCCCCCTGTTGGGGTCTCGGCATCCATCTGGTGGGCTTTCAACCCCATGGAGGTCTGAACTAATCATCTCCCCGTGTGTACCTGTCCATAAGGGTACCTGTCCATCAGGTATGATAATGAAACATCAACAGATACGCCCTCCATGGGCTCATAAGTCACAGGGATCATAGCAATGTCAATCACATCTAATCATCAAGTTATTAAACATGTGCATAAAACCCCTTTTACCCGGACAAGTGCTCAAAGACATTATGCTAATCTACAAGCCAAGTTTGGAGGAAACGCTAGGACGTCCTATTGGGCTAATGCTCACTGGATGTGGGATGTTTCCGGGAGAGATCAAATCTAAGCCATGTGAGTGGATGAAGTGGCTAAGGGTGTCTGGGCAAGGGGTGCAGTGATAGCAGGGAAATGTATGGCTTACCTGTGGGTGCCTCTGTAGAGAGTGAGTTGCACCTGTCATGGATGCAAATGTTTCCAAGCCCATTCATGCTTTTTGTCTTTATTTTATTGCTTTTTCTTCAAGAAGCTAGTTAGGGGACACTGCCCTGGCGTGGTGACCAGTGGTGGCAATGTTACCCACAAGCATTTCATGGAAATGAGAAGGTTGGCTCGTGATAAGACCCCCTTTCTCTTGGCTATGCCACCAAGAGCCACTACCCTAGCATGGTGACCAGCTGCTGGTAGTGTCATACTACTACATGCCCATGGACCTAATAGGTTGGCTCGTGATGAGAAACCTTATCCTCTAACTAGGTCTTATTTTATTATTATGGGTCCCTCTGTTTCTTGTTGAGAAGCTTTTTACTGCTTTCTCGAGGACCCCTGGGCGAAGCATCTCAAGGTTTCATTCTTTGGGTTCTATCTTTTGCCAACCACTTTTACCCTCTGGGCCTTTAGCCCCTTCCTCCGACAAGGTAAGGTACAACCCTCAAATATTTGGCCAACCCAATGCCCGGACCAGTGTAATGGGATGGATGAGCGTGAAAAAGGTGAAAAGTGGTGAGTATGGTGGGAGCGGACGATGGCTTCTCATGAATCCCCCCAGTGGCAACTCAAACCCTATGGGTACCAGCTTACTAGGGCATCCTATCATGCCCCCCAGATATGGTCAAGTGGATAGGTATAAGATCCAAGCACCCRTTAGAAACAAAAAGAATTGAATGCACATATTCAAAGGTTTTGAGGATCAGAGTGACACATACCATGATACCCGGACTCATTACCTCATGGAGCAAGATCCATTTCTGCTACATGACCAAGCCGAGGTGACGGATGTTGCTGCTACTGACAAAATGGAGGCGCCAAAGAATGAAAAGATGGGCCCTCCAGGGTCATGCTCAAGTCGGTCTGGCTCTCGATACTCCATGTCTAAGACCTGTGGGCCTCGAGACATACTCTCCTTAGTTATCCCTAAACTAGGGGATAACATCTGGCTCCAACTCGGGGACATGTGTTCACTGTAGAGTGCATGAGAACCCCAGCATCTCTCGGCATAACCTGTAACCTGCTTGATCTCAACATAAAGTTGTTAGCAATCATTTGGGGTGGTGATATCACCCCCGGCTCATAGATCATAAAATGAAAGCAAGCATATATACAAATGTGAATACAAACTATTCTAGTATGAAATGCAAATGGTATATACAATGAATGCAAATGCCTACTTACCTGCACTTACCTGTTGGTTGGATGTTAGGTGTAGTCAAAGACCAGTGAAACCATCCTAGCAATGTCTCACAAATACCTGCCTTTATGCTTCATCATAAACCAAAACAGCGATAAGTTAAGCACAAAAATAACATGGGTTAGAGAATGTATCGTATCGTCGGAAATCATAAAGTCTAACTCAAGGAGGCGGGTGGGAGGGATAAAGTCATGCCAAGTCATTTTCTAAGGAAAGTGCTCAATCCATTTCAGGAAGGGATCGTGAAAAGTCAAAGGTCCAAAAAACTGACTCAAAAGGTCTGAAAGTTGGCTACCTAGGACATCCTCATAATCGAAAGCTTGGGGAAGGATTGATAAGGATCTAGAAGATGACTGACAAACTCTTAAGGGAAGGTTGAAAGGCTGAGATGACAGACTTTTTCTTGAGATATTCAACCTACCCTTGAACTCTAGGGTTTGTCTGAGAGGAAACTTAATACAAAAGACATACTCACCAACTACACCTTTAGAGGCACAGCAAAGTAAAGTAACCGGAAGTGGCTGGAGAAAGTCGTCACAAGGATCCTTCTCTGGGCAAATGATGTCCTTACTCCTATCAACACCTGAGCACAGTGGTGTTTGATAATCCTCCTCATGGAATGAATCCAAGTGCTCAAAGGAGTACTCATCAAAATCCTCAAGGTATGACCAAAAATCATCAGGAAAATATGGGACTAGGTCAACCGTGGGTGTTTGGAAAGTATCGGTAATTATATCATCTCCTTGTTGCCACTGGTCAAAATCAAGAATAACTTGTTGTGATAATTGTAAAGGCAACACTTGGAAATGACTCTCAATGTCGTAAATGGGGTCCATATCATAACCAACTACATCCCACTTACGTCTTCCAGCATGTATGAACTCATCGATATCAACTATGTCACTATCTGTATCATAACATGAAGGATTCAAAACATTCAAGGGCTCATTTGTCTCCTTCTCATTTCCCAAATCATAAAGTAGAGAATCATCAAAGTTTTGGAGAGGAGGGTAACTTATTGTGTTGGTTTCTTCTTGGGCAGGAGCTTTGAGGACTTGGGTGTCTTTAACATGCATCATTGTTTCATCCTCATGAGTTGCCACTTCATCTTCAATTGTACAACAAGGAAGATCTACTTCGTTCAACGATTCCATTTCTTCCTCCTTCTCTGAATCATAAAACAAGGTATTGTCAAGATCCTGAAAAGGAAAGTGACTAACCTCATTCTCTTCTTCTTGTGCAGGGAGAAAAGGCTCGTGGATGGCCTTATTAGAGAGAGGAGGGTATGTCGACACTTCATCATCTTGTTCGGGTTCCAGCTCCTCAACTGTGTCTTCAGCGATCCTTTTCTCTTCCCTGCGAGGTTGGAAAACCTCATCCAGATCTTTTCCCTTAGCATTTTGTTGGTCAAAAATTTGTTCCCCTTCTTCTTGGAAATCAACAGTAAAGGTTTCAAGGGAAACTAATCTTTCCAAGCTAAGAGTGACTGGGGTACCTTCAGGGTCATTGATTTTGGTACCTAGAGAGAAGGTGTGTTCTCCCTTGGACAAAGAAATATTTGCCTCGATTTGCACGGCCATGTTATAAGCTTCATAGAGTGTTTTTGGCCTCTCTTTACTTAGGAGAAACCCTAAATGCACCAAAAGTGCATTGGTAAAGAGATACACGAGGTACTTGTCTTCAGGACGATGGCTTCTAGGAACCAGATATAGCAATCTCTCAAACCTACCCTAGAAATCCCTAACAGTCTCATTTTCAGTTTGTTTTGCGTACTCGAGTCTTTTTAGTAACATTTGGATATCTTCCAAATTCATCCCCCACTTTCTGAGAAAGGTTTCTTCTAACTGGTCCATAAATGTGATGCTAGCAACAGGGAGATTATCCTACCATTTCCTAGCATTTCCATGAAGAGTGGCAGAAAAAAGTTTCATTACCAAATCCTCAGCATCATCACTGATAGGATGGAGTTGAAAGAAAGCCCAAAAATCACCCATGTGATAATCGGCTCTTTCCCCATCACGACCAATGAATCTAGGGAGACATTTTTCATACTTCGGGGGCATTTCTTGAGGGTATCCCAGGGATTTGATCATGTCCAAAGGTTTGAAGTTTCTCGAGTCCCATTGGGAAGTCATAGTTGGCTTCATCATCAGTGGAGTCGCTAAATAATTTTCTTGAAATTATCAAAGAAATAAGGGAATCATCCTTAGTGGAGTCGCCAGGTAAGCTTGTAAGATAAAGATTCATGAGGAAAGGCTTACCGAAAAAGTATCGTCTTTGAGGAGAATTGACTCAGTGTTCCCCGACAACGGCGCCAAAATGTTATTGCGCAATTTGTACTTTGATAGAAGGGAAAAGGGAAATGAAGACAAATTGATGTAACGGGACATTATCCTATCACTGTCACCTCAAGATGTCTCTTTCTATTTAGAGTGGTAGGCCCAGGGGAGACGTTCCCGGTGACCTGGGGTTTTGAGAAGGCAAAGGATAAAAGGCCAAGTAAAAGTTTCCCTCTCACAAGTCACAACCGATCAGAAAGTCCGGCTAAAGAGCCAAAAAAGAAATGATAAACCAGAAGTGTACCTGCCCGGAACAAAGCAACATGAAAACTATAGATTTGCAAGAGAACTTGTTGGTTAGTACTTCATATAATCAGAGACCTTCTCAATAAAAGCAATTGACTAATTGATGAAGTAAACAAAGATGTATAGCAGTGATAGTCATAAGATAACACTTCACAATAAATGCTTTATAAAAGCTTCAGAATGAGCAAGAATGAATAATCATCAATATCATAACACCAACATTCATCAGAAGCAAATAAAGCTATGCATTAGTCAATTTTTTCAATTGCTTAAAGAAGCTTTAAATGCTACAAAGTATAACTATAACTCAAATGAATAATAGTAGCAATAAGGTTAGTGGGTCAATCTAAACTAGGGTTAGAAGGTGTTAGTAGTTGTTCAAAGATTTGGATGTTTGAAAGTTGTGATCAAAACACTCAAGAGAGAGAGATCTTAGACCAGTGTCTTCATAGGGCAAATGGAGTCAATAAGTGGCTGCAAGAATTGAAAGAGCAAGATGATAGTAATAGAGCCAAAGACAAGAGGAATTTGATAGATGAAGTGTTGGTAAGCCAAGGCTTCAACCACCAAACCCTAGGGGAAAACGGCTACTAAGGTGTAGGTAACCCTAGGCCTTAGTAGGTCTTCCTCCTTCTTTAACTCAATGATAAGATAAAAAAAACGGCTATGATGAAGGACAAGTACTAGGGTGTTGCAATGGCAAGGCCCTAGCAATGGCTTCAACAAAGAAAACGGCTCCTTGGCACAATCTAGTAGGTAGATAGCAATTGGAACAAGAAAAATAACATGTGCTTGATCCCTAGGGTTTGAGCTAGCAATTTCATAAATATTAACAAAATGAAAAATAAAACACCATAACCATTCAAGTAAGAGAAGGATTGCAGAATTTTACTCACATTCACCAAGCATTTATCAAGCAAAACCCTAGTTGTAGACTTTCCACCAAGAAAAATGCCAATTACACCAAAAATAGCCCTCCTTCAACAAGTGCGCACTAGAATTTCAGCCAAAAACCCTAATGAGGGTCGCAAATTTCAGACCTCACCAAAGGGTGACTGAAAGATGATCAGAAAATGAGAGTTTTAATCCTCAATTTATACAATAGCAATGACCTTAATTTTTATTTTAGGTCAAAAAGGCCGACATGGCCAAATTTACATCAAAATGTTGTTTTACATTAAATGTCATAATTAAAACCCTAAATCAAGCATAAATGATGATGTCATGCCCTTTTAGGGTGACGTTAGGCCCTTTTAGGGCAACGTTGGCTTCCTGGAGCAAAACATTAGGCCCTCTTGGGCCTCAGGAACCTGCCACACGTGCCACTTGGCACACAACTGCCTCCCAAAACCTCCATAAGCACTAGATGACATCATGGGTGTCCTAGGTGATGTCATGGGCCTTCCAAGACCTATGTCCTGGTGGAAAGGGCACAACCCCCCTGGTTAGGTATGCCAAGCTGCCTCTGGTGGAACGTCCTCCTCTTCTCCGGTGCAAATCCTCTTATCTATCTCTGCGCCCTGCTGGGGTCTCAGCATCCATCTGGTGGGATTTCAACTCCATGGAGGTCCGAACTAATCATCTCCCTATGTGTACCTGTCCATCAGGTAAGATCTTGAAACATCAACAGATACGCCCTCCATGGGCTCATAAGTCACAGGGATCATAGCAATGGCAATCACATCTAATCATCAAGTTATTAAACATGTGCATAAAACCCCTTTTACCCGAAAAAGTGCTCAAAGACATTATACTAATCTACAAGCCAAGTTTGGAGGAAACACTAGGACGTCCTATTGGGCTAATGCTCACTGGATGTGGGATGTTTCCGGGAGAGATCAAATCTAAGCCATGTGAGTTGATGAAGTGGCTAAGGGGTGTCTGGGCAAGGGGTGCAGTGATAGAAGGGAAATGTATGGCTTACCAGTGGGTGCCTCTATAGAGGGTGAGTTGCACCTATCATGGATGCAAATGTTTCCAAGCCCATTCATGCCTTTTGTCTTTATTTTATTGCTTTTTTTTCAAGAAGCTAGTTAGGGGACATTGCCCTGGCGTGGTGACCAGTGGTGGCAATGTTACCCACTAGCATTTCACGAAAATGAGAAGGTTGGCTCGTGATGAGACCCCCATTCTCTTGGCTATGCCACCAAGAGCCACTACCCTGGCGTGGTGACTAGATGCTAGTAGCGTCATACCGCTACATGCCCATGGACCGAATAGGCTGGCTCGTGATGAGACCCCATATCCTCTAACTAGGTCCTTTTTTATTATTATGGGTCCCTCTATTTCTTGTTGAGAAGCTTTTTACTGCTTTCTCGGGGACCCATGGGCGAAGCATCTTAAGGTTTCATTCTTTGGCTTCTATCTTTTGCCAGCTACTTTTACCTTCTAGGCCTTTAGCCCCTTCTTCCCACAAGATAAGATACAACCCTCAAATATTTGGCCAACCCAATGCCCGAACCAATGTAATGGGATGGATGAGGTGGAAAGAGGTGAAAAGTGGTAAGTATGGTGGGAGCGGACGATGGCTTCTCATGAATCCCCCCAGTTGCAACTCAAACCCTATGGGTACCATCTTACTAGGGCATCCTGTCATTCCCCCCAGATATGGTCAAGTGGATAGGTATAAGATCCAAGCACCCGTTAGAAACAAAAAGAATTGAATACACATATTCAAAGGTTTTGAGGATCAGAGTGGCACATACCATGATACCCGGACTCATTACCTCATGGAGCAAGATCCATTTCTGCTACAGGACCAGGTCGAGGTGACGGATG
>JZKD02S2334067.1:229141-246915 GCA_000966675.3 Picea glauca
GGGCGCTCAAGGTCTGATTACATTATACCAAGGTGCCTTCATTAAATGATCTCATTTATATTTAGCGCATCAACTTCAAGGGAAAATTCAAAAATTTGGCTGGGTCTGCCCAGCTGTCCTTTGTCTTCCGCACTGGCTCGCTTGATGTGAGGAATGCTCCTGCATCAATGTCTAGGACCTATGGGCCTCGAGACGTGATCTCCTAGATATCCCTAAAAGTGGGGGATAACATTCCCCAAGTATTGTGAGGGCAAAGTACGTGTGCAGTGACTTTATGTTCCCTTGAGTTCTTATGGTGTTATACTATATTCTCAGATTTCGTATTCACAACTCTGAAATAAAGGAGAAACTCTTTTAGCAGCCAACTCCTTGTTATGGATGAATTTAAAGGTTTGATGTGGGAATTTCTGAATCAATGAGCTTTGAATAACACTTTCCTCGTCAACTTTCTTCTCTTCTAGCTCCAAGCCCATTGGATAGAAACTTGAAAGTATCAGTCTGAAAAATACATAGAAAGAATAATTTACTTCGCTGGTTTTATCATTTATTGCAGATTTACAAGGGGGAAATGGTGATTTAACATTATTGCATGTAAATCTGAACTTGACCTGCTGTTCTCAAGTGTTTAGGGGTAGAAATCTGCATAATTTCACAGATTTCAGCAAGTATATGTTGTAAATTTGTAATTTAAGGACTTTTGCAAGGCATACTTGAATATTTTCGACTTCAAATCGGTAGAGATTCACCCAAGAGTCTAGAAAGCACTAGCCCAAAGCAAGGACTATGTCAGGTGACATTGGCACTTTTCCTAAGTGTTCATTAGATTCCCTTGGGACGAAATTCCCTAAGGGAAATTTCAAGTGACAACATTTTTGGCGTTATTGTCAGGAAGCGTAGTCAGGCTCTTTGAGATTTGTAGCATCAAGGCTACACAATATTGATGAATATTGCTTTCATTGTAGCTTTTGATATCCACTTGGAAACTCTACTATTAAGGGATCAAGCTAGTTTGTGTTATCACTAGGAAATACCTGCACTTAAATGACCCAAAGGTGTTGTTGAGAATCACAAGGACAATCGAATGGTACAAAAACACACACTAATTCTGCAACACAAATAAAAATAAACCAAAACTAGGCTAGCACAACACTTGAGAAATTAGCTAAGAGGAGCACACCCCTAGAGACAGAAATAACCCAAGAACAACTACACTAGAGAGAGAAATAACCCAAGAGAGAGAAATAAACCCAAGGACAAGAGAGAATGCGACACTTGATAGGTGCCTTTAAGAAATTCAATTTTATTAAGAATCAAAAGAACCACTTCAATTGAGAAATACAAACGAGAGTGGGTGTATAAAATTTAAATACCCAACTCAAAAGTACAATGTTTTCCCTAATAGGGTTTTCAGCCTACGTGTACAAGGTCAACCTTAACTAAACCTACAAATACAATTAGGATACAATATATAGACGGTCATGGTCGAAAGTGAAGCTTGTTGATGCTTTTGTAGCTTTGGGAGGTATTCCCACTAGAGGTCATGGTGTCAAGCATGTGGGAATCTTCATTGGCACCAGATTACACTTTTGTTTCAATGAAAACGCCCTTGGGATGAAGCTAGGGCTTCATGGGCTTGGTGATGGGCGGTGTGGGCTTGTTTTGAGGTGTCACACCCACAAAGAGGAATAAAATATTATAATTTAATGTTGAGTTTAGAAGGGGTTCCTAAACTCACTCATTAGACTCCTATATAAGGAGAGGCGAGATTGTGACAAATCTCATTGGGTCATTATGGAGTTAGCAGAAGTGAGTGAGCACTTGTGTTAGGAGCTTGGAAATTTCAGCAAGGGGAATTCTGCAATTTTCACAAATCTGGCCTGGATTTCTTGGAGATTTTATGTTTCTGATTTCATCCAAGGAAGGCTTATGTTTCAGCCAAGAGAAGCCACACATGTGAGGAAAGAGGAGTTGAGCCGCACGTGTGAAGAGGAGAGTACAGTCGCACGTGTGAAGGAGTCGTACAGCTCGCACGTGTGAACAGAACTGTACAGTCACACATGTGACAGTACGCACGTGTGGGAGAGGCAGAATAGTCCACACATGTGATTTTTCTAGGCAAGAGATAGTCCGTACATGCTGATGTCAACAGTCTGTATAGTCCATACGGTTGGCGTCAATAGGTCATACAGGTGATGTTAGCCGGTTTGCAAATTGGGAATTTGTCCCAGGGTTTTGTTGAGGTTGGTTTGTTGATTTTTCTAATTTTGAGAGGACTGGTTTGTCCTCAGATTTGGTGAAATTGTGACAGTTGGGAGGGCTGATTTTGCCCTTAGAAATTTCTAAATTTGACAATTTACAAAACAGAAAATTTTGTGTCTCAAGTGCATTGATGATTTATCTATGATCTTGTTGTTTCTGCTATGGTAATTTTCCGTCAATAATTTCAGTGTAAAATTGTTCAATGATAGCAACTAGGGTTTACTATTTGGTTCACTTGGAAGTAATTTTCAAATCTGAAATTAGTTGCATATGATACATTGACAACAATTACACCCCTACTTTAAACATTCACCCTTAACTTAAACAAAGGACCACATAGAGAAGAAAATACATATCATCCCCCCTAAACACCATATCTCTACCTCCAGTATCCAACAAGATTCTTGGTAGCATCGATTGTGTAGCAAAGTGTCAATGACAAAGAAAGCTTCAATTTAGCGGACATATCATCGACCGTAGTGAGAAGGGCCCTTGGCAAAAGAGGCTTCAAATCTTTTATCTCCCACCTTAACCTAGGGAGTAGTGTGTTGGACAAGGGTAGCCTAACTCTAGAACCTCCTAGCACTAATCCATCTATTAGTCTAGTGGTGTACGTCCCATGCTTGGAGAGGTGTTGCCCCTCATATTGTATGAGGGCAAACCCTTGTGATTTTCATCACAATATTGGTGATTTTTATCACACGTGTCTGAGACTTGAAACAAGATGGCACTAATGGATTACTTGACAGATACAAGGGCGTTGTTATAAATGGACACACTTTCCTCAACATTTCCCTTATGGCATGTCTGATCACCCAACCACCGCCAACAGTGGATGCACAATGTTTAGAGGAGAGTTGTTGCACTCACACTCATTTGTTTGTGCCCCTAGAGCATATCATGATTTTCAATAGTTTATATGTAGGTACCTTGGTTCAAGATGTGTATTGTCCTATTATTTGATCATCTACCTTGGTCTTTGGCTGTCTTGTTGAACCACGTAGAGCACATCACCATGATGGGATTATTTATAATGATTTATTATTTTTATTCCATGGTTAGATGATGTGCATTGTCTTTGTAACAGACATAAATATAAATATAATATAAAATATAAATACAAATCAATAATCAATAAATCAATAATTAATAATTACTAATGAATAGACACCTCATAATGAAGGGTCACATTTCTTCACGAAAGGGCACCCCTGCGCGAGTATATATATAGCCCTCATTCTCATTGTAATAATCTCATATATATCTATATTCATATTCTCGTATACATTTATTATATATGTTGTTATCCACATGGATTTCTACATTGTATTCCAAATATTTTGGATATTTAATTGGTGAACCACATTTGGTTGTCACATTTGGCCACTAGACCTTTGATCAAATTTTGTTGTCTTTGGCAACGTCACTGCATGACTTTGGCCACACAAAAATTGGGTAGGTCTTTTGACCAAAACTTGGCCCTGGGCCATTTTAAGTTAAGAGTTATTCCAATGCAAGAAAATTAGAAGTAGATAGTACCAGCTATCAAAAGAAGAGAAAGAAGAACTTGAAAAGGAAAACTCTGCCCGCTGCAAGAACCATAAATCGGCAAAATAGAATTCCATTGTACAGATAAATTAAAGTTGTTGGCAAATAAAACGAAAAAGGGAAAGTAAGCATTGTCACCACCCAACTAAAATCACCTGTCAACTATAAAAGTACCGCACAATTCTGGTTTTGTCTGGTTCTGTTGGTCGAAGTAATTGCTTAAAACAAACTTTTGGAAACCGTGGCAATTAGTGGAACCATCTAATATGCAACGATAGTACATCGGGGAATTAATTGCATCAGTAATAGAGTCTAAAATTAATAAACATGTTGGAAGTACCAGGGCATCATATGTTCTTTGAAGGAAAAAAAAAAACACATGAACTGCCAATATCAACAAAACATCTACAGTAGAAATACCAACGTCTCAAGCATTGACGAGTGCAAAAGTCTTCGCAAGCCATAATACGTCGTATCTCTGAGGACAAGGAAAATACATCGCGGCAATATTTTGTCCTTACCGTCGATGAATGGAAATTGAGGTGGAATTGTTAAATAATATCATTTGATAGCCTCGAAAATATAACACGCGATTGAGAACAAGCCACCATCTAATTGTTTTCCACTCTTCTTTGTATGGTGGTATATTTGTCTTCAAGCGTTGTGATGTCTCAAGCAAACATGAGGCTGGCCACTGCCATCTATCTCCTTGGTTGGCTGCCCGAACCTCTGCCAGGGGTTTCTTTGCCTATTGCCTGGACCTCAGTCCGCTGCTCGGACACTGCTCGAGGCAGCCCGAGCTTGCCTGATGACTTTTGTAGCTACTTGAGTCCTTTTGGGCATTGTCCAACTAATTTTTCCTATTGTCCGACAGTTTTTCCCGCTGCCCAAGGTACTTGCCTGTTGTTCGGGGGCTACTTGGACCTCCTTGGGCTGACCTAGGATTGCCCAACTATGTACGGCCCTGTTGGTTGTTGTCTAGTTGACCCGCTGACTTGGTTGGCAGCTTGCTAATTTCTCTTAACCTAGCACCCGACCATTAATTCGAATCAAAACACATTTACTGAATAATAGTACAACTAGGTTATTAACGATAAATTCAGCGGAAGCATTAAACGAAAACCAAACACATTTGCACAAAGATTTCTGGGTAAATAACCCCTAGAAAAAAACCCCGAAGGGAGAACCAGATCTGTAATGATTTTATTAAATAAAATCAGGGCTCTCATTCTGAGATAATGGCCCTTCTGAGGAAATACAAATGCAGCAAATAGCCTAGCCTATTACCCAATATCAGTCATTCGATCTTGTTGGCTGCTACTTCCCTTGTTGCCCCCTTCCACCATTTCCTCGGCCCCTGCCCCTGCACACCTGAATGCTCACTCACTCTTTGTGTAACATCATTGTGTCTCTTCCTCTCACATACGTTGTCTTTTATATCATTGAGTTTATCCCAAGTCCAAAACCCTAGATCTCCTAAAGTGATCAACGACTAAAATCTAATCTCATGTTCACTTTAGATGTAACGGCTAGTGCTTAATTCAATTACTAATGCAAAATACTTAAGCATTTAATTTAATTAAACTCACTTTATTACAAAAGTACATTCACTTTATTTATCACTTAATAAAGTGAACCTCATAAGGTTCTGAGAGGCATTCGGGACGACTCCCATGTGTCGACACAAACCCACGGGGAAGTACATGTCCGATGCTACTAAATAGTAAAAACATCAACAGGGCATGCCGCATAAGGTATTAGGACTTGGAACTTTTTTAATTGTTACCATAATGGGGACATATAAGCACAACTTATAAGGATTTTACTAGTAGATAAAATAAGGATCTCATGACCAAACAAAAAGGACTAGTCCTCTTTCATTGAAATAGATATGTTTTCCACGGAGGATTTTTTGACAGTTTATACATTCACTCAGTATAGTTGCAAGCCCAAAGAAAATGCCACATACCTTTGATTTCACTCAACATCAATGGCAACCATTAGATCAACATAATCTAGAAAACTGAGTGTTGGGAGAGTTTCTAAGTCAAAATCAACCATAAGTTTAGTCAATTACAAACTGAAGGCCGTCCACCTTACAAATATTCAATAACTTAAAAGAATTTCAAGAATCCAAACAACTCAGTGTGGTAAAAGTTATCTTACCGCATGAAACCATGCATTTTTCCATGGTGAACCATCTCCAACTGAGAAGCATTCCAAAGCTGCAAAAAGAACTGAATAAGTGATGTTCAGAAATATAAATGAAAAGACAATTTACCAAGGATTAGTCTTTGGACAATTATTCCTTGAACAAGGACAAGCTGATACCAAACATTTACAAAGATGAATCTGCACACCCTGTGTGGTTAAACAAATTAACAAATAATTTTCCGGATTTAAGTTCTTGATTGAGCAGTGAAGTTGTAGGCATTCAACACCTCAACTAACATTTATGTCATGGGCAGATATCAGAGAAAATTATGATTATACCAACACTGACCATATTTGTGTGTGAATGTTGTAAAATAACAGAAATCAATGGGTCTGGCCATTGGCTAGTTGCCAGAACGACAGGAAACAAATTATATGAAAATTTCAACTTGTTTAACCACTCCAACAATAAGTAAAAAATGCATAAAATTAATAAAATATCATGGATCATACTTCTAATAACTTTTCAAAGTCAAAACTCGAACAGACAAATTTCTAATCAGCTTACAGGATCAGTTGTTTTTGCTTTTTCGAGTTGCTCCCTCCTGCAAGGCCACGATCACATCAGCAAAAGTAAATTACAAAAGTGTTTTCTCTGCCAATCTGCCTGAAAAGCAGCCAATGCCTAAATAGGCTAACTCACATCAAGATCAGCTATTTTGACAGAACATAATGCTTAACATGAAATCATAAGCCAAACAAGTACCCTGTCAAATATTTCTTTTCTAAGCATTAAAAGTCTATTTTCTGTAAATAATAAATATATTATAAGTATATGCAATTTATCAAAAGAGCGTAAAAAATCCCATACGTGTAGTTATGTTCCCGCTTGTCAGATGCATGATCCATCAAGGTTTTACGAGCCCATTCCCAAGCACCTTGTAGAGTATCATAATGTGGCTGGTAAAAGCAGAAATTGTCTGCAAGTTCCCTCCTTATAACCAGTTCCTCCACGAAAGTATCTACAGACTGTTATCAAAAACAAGGGAAATAGGGATCATTTGCATTCAGGTTTACTCTAACAGACTTTATGCAAAGCTTCAGAAAAGTAAACGCATACAACATAACAAATTGGACAAGGTACCATGGAGAGCTTTTAAGCAAACGGCTAATATCCCATACTGGGAATAGATTATGTTTGCCTGATTTTACAAAACAATTGCATAAACAATTCATTACATAAGCATGGAAAATGGATATTGAAGAACAATATACATATTGCCCAAGCATATGGCATAGAGGATATGATAAATGCCAAAAAAGAGCTTGACATTGCATCATTGGTTGTCTCAACTTCCCAATCCTCAAAATAATTTGTAATTTACATCCAGAACATCCATTCTCCATCTATTACATCAGCCCAATGCATAATGTTTTTCTACTTTTGTTGAGCTTGTTAATAAAATAAAAAATAAACTGGAATAAGAGCACCAAACAATTTCTCTAATATTAAATTGATTCAACTTTCGGAGAAGTTATTCCAGACTCGGAGTTGGTGCGCATAGCCCTCAAGGGCTTCACCAAGGAGTGGGAGGTTTTCATGAAGTGTGTGGTGGGGAGAGAGAAACTTCCAGACTGGAGCAGATTGTGGGATGACTTTACTCAGGAGGAGATCCGGGAGGGGTCTCAAAGTAGAGACCAGGAGAGGGCAGAGAGTGGTGCAAACGGGAAGGATGTTGCACTTGTGGGAAAGAGCAAAGAGAAGAAGGACATGAGCAAAATGAAATTCTTTGCATGTCACAAGACTGGCCACTATGCTAGTCAGTGTCCGAACAAGAAGAAGAAGAAGCAGGAACCAGAGGTACTAGCATCAGCTAAGGTTTTTAAGTTCGCAAAGAAATTCGAGAAGGAATTTTCTCTGATGACTGGTCCTATGGGCAGTGGTTGTCCAGTGTTCGAGGACATTGAAGCGTGGTTTGTGAACAATGGAGCCTCTCGGCATATGAGCCTTTCATAAATAGACTCAGACTGCTTTGTGGATAGTGGGGCCATCTCACAGCTTGCAGTGAAGGGGGTTGGAAGTGTTAGATTCCAACCTAGAGTCAGGAGGTTTTCTGGAGCTAGCCGAGGTGTTGTTTATTCAAGAGATGACAGTTAACTTGCTCTCGGTGTCATCTTTGGAGATTGATGGATTTGGAGTTGCGTTCTACTGTGGACGAGTATTGTTATATCCAAAGGGAGCTACTCCAGACACGGCAGTATTGCTTGGTGACAGGCATGAGAGATTGTATAGGTTGTTGGGACAACCTGTGGTTGGGTCCAATGGATTTCTGGATTCAGAGTCCGTGTCGAAGAGTGGGCAGGTTGCACCGGAGAGAGAGCTAATACCGAGGACTCATTCCTCTTCTAGTACTCTTAGAGGACTCAGCAGGTATGAGTTGACACAGATAGATGCTCATGAGAGTGTGGAGACTCCTAGGAGCATGTCTTTAGTTCATAGATCAGTAGAGGTAACAACAAAGACTTCCAGTGCAGTGGGAGCAGAGACCTCTAGTTTAGAGGGAGCAGCTATGGCAGCGGATGGGATGACGAAGTTGGAGACGAATTCTGGTGGAGGTACCAGAAGTACCTCACTTGCTAAGAGGGAGGGTTAGATTTGGTAGCTCAGAGGTACTTCTGCATTGGCGGCGCCCAACATGCGGAAGTGACCGAGCATATTTCTCCCAGGTGACTATTAAATTTGGCAGCATCGACAATCATTCTCCAATGAGAGGCCATATGGGCCACCCTGAGGCTAGCCAGGGAGATTTGGAGAATCAACCAGTCTTGTGAGGTATTGACAAAAGCCAGGGGGAACGTACAACCTTGTGAGTCAAACCAAAAGTCAAGACAAACGAGATGCTATATGATCTTGTGAGTCGAGCCAAGGCAAGGGGAATGTAAGTCTAATGCAAAAGTCAAGGGGAACGTACAACCTCTGTGAGCATAGACAGTCTAGTGCAAAACTCAGGGGGAACATACAACCTCTGTGAGCATAGACAGACTAGTGCAAAAGTCAGGGGGAACATACAACCTCTGTGAGCCTAGTCAAGCCTTGTGAGCCATGAGCAAAAATCAAGGCATCTAGCAAAAGTTAGGTTGAACATAAAATTCCTATGAGCTAGAAACAAACAATTTCCTAATATTGCAAATGATGTAAATGTATTGATCCAGTGCATTGGCACGTGTAACACCATCCACCATGAAGAAATCTGAATTGCCATGTTAAGCGTCAAGTTTGTTGAAATATTGTGTAATTGCAAAGAATATTCTTATGCAAATTAAGAAGTCGGCCCCCAGGTAAATTAAAGCGGTTCTAACTACCCAGAAAGAGAAGTCGGCCCTGCTAGTGAAGAGACACCTCCTTTCAGCGCTTGCCAGTTTGTATAAATAAAGGAAGCCAACACCTCATTTGTACACTCACTCAGCTCGCTCATCTAGTGCGCAAGTATTGAAGGGAGCTACAGTTACCAGTTGCTGGAAGAAGAAAGAGAGAGAGGCGCATTGCTTGGGAGAGAATATTCTCTAGTGTTTGGTTTATTGTCTTGGCATTGGATTGGCTATGGTTCTTTGGTTATTTTCTGGTCTAGCATCATGGTAGTTTGTCTCTCGTAGAGAGAGAGTTATTTTGGTACTATACTTGGTTATTGAATCTATATTAAAGAAGTTTTGTTGGGTTTTCTTCCCCTTGAGGGTTTCCCAGGATAAATGCTTGTGTACTCTTGTGATTGTGTCTCTCTCAATGATCCTATCTATGCTATGGTTATCTAGTAAATTGAAAAGAAACCTAATAATAGCTTAAACCTTAACATGTTATCAGAGCTAAGTTGAAGAGAGTATCTTTCACTAGATAAAGAAAAACATCATTGTTGTCGTACAAGAAAATTAGAGCTTTTTATTGAAGAGGAATTTCAACCCAAAGATCATCTAGAAAAGTGCGCCCTAGCCTAATGAACTCATTAGCACCTTCAGCGCACCTTTTCAGTGGATAGATCTCCCGGAAAGTGAAACCCTAGTTTTCACTGGTACCAGAAGTACCAGGAAACCAGAAGTACCAGGAAACCAGAAGTACCAGTCCAGAATTTTGCTGGTCCAATTTCAAGGGTCAGAAATTGGAATTTTCAGAAACTGACTATACCAGCATACTCACCTTAGGCCAGCGCATCTTTTGGTGAGTTCAGTTTTCAGATCCAAGAAATTTGATTTTTCTATTATTTCTATAGCCCAGAGGGCTAGGATTTCTACTGCAAGAAAGAATGGCTACTAGTATGAGGGTAGAAGACAGGTTGGAAGGATCTGGAAACTTCAGATCTTGGAAGCATAGGTTGCAGATGATTCTAGAGGAGAATGATCTCCTCAAACATGTTACAGTGGGTGTACCAAAACTAGAGGAAGAAGAGCAAAAGACCAAGCATAAGAAGAATGAAAAGAAAGCAAAGAGAATTGTGTCAGATTCATTAAAGGATCACTTGATCCCTCATATATCCGAACTACAGACAGCAAGGCAAATATATGAAGCACTCAGTAGGTTATATGAAAGCAAAGACATTAGCCGGAATCTTGCCTTAAGAAATCAACTTCGTAATATGAAGATGGAAAACTCAGAATCTATCTCATCCTGTCTTATGAGAGTTTCTCAGATTAGAGATCAACTTGCAGCTATTGGAGATGTCATTAGTGACAAAGAGCTTGTAACCACAACCCTAAATGGGTTTCCAACACTTTGGATTCCTTTTGTACAAGGAGTGTGTGCAAGAAGCAAGTTACCCAAGTTTGATAAGTTATGGGCAGATTGCACACACGAAGAATCTAGACTTGCGGACCAACAAAAGAGATTAATTGTTGACGAAGAGGAAGCTCTTACAGTTGAAAAGAACAGAAGAAGTTCCTTCAGGAAGAACAATAAAGAAGCTAACTCCGTAAGAGTTCCAGATAAGAAGAAGATGTTTCAAAGATCAGATGCTACAACTGTCAAAAGTTGGGACACTTTTCCTATGACTATCCTCAAGGAAAAGGGAAAAAAAAGCATCAAGCACATGTGGCAGAGGAAGAGGAATCTCCTCCCTCAAAGAAAGCTTTAGTAAAAATTGAGGATTATGTACTTTAAGTTGAAGATAGTTGATCTGAAGAAAGATAGCAAATGGTGGAGTCTGTGGAGCTTGCCCACACAAAAACAAAAGATAAGTATTCATTTTTTATTTTTAGTATCTTGTTTACTTTAATACTTTATCATTACAAGTTAGATTTTTGTGAGAATGTTAATTAATCTCGTTTTATTTCGGTGTCTATGCAAATTTATGAACGAAGTATCGAAGAAGAGGATAAAGAAAGAGATAAAATATTTATTTCATGTATGATCACTCATGAGAGTGACAAAGGTATGTGTTTAGCTATGATAGTAAGGGAAAATTTGGTAATTTCATAGCTAGAGTGAAAAAGAGCTCAAAAGTCTTATTCATGATTAGGGTCTCAGATGTGTAACTGGTTGAACAAGTTTTGCTTAAGAAAAGATGTGTACTACTCTGATAGAAATCATGATATAGTTTGACTTGATTACTGCTTATTGTTACTGATTGATTGGCTAAGTGACATATCTCAGAAAGCATATTATAAGTAAGTTTACAGGTCTCGGAAGAAAGAACTTATGCCTTGACTTGCAGAAGTTAGACAGCATGAAGAAGGACTTATGATATAGTGACAGTCAGTAAGAACTAGACAGTATCCAGTATTCATATAGGAGCAAGAGGCTCCTAAAGATGCAGAACAGAAATGTTCAAGATGAAGAGAAAGATGGATACTCAGATATAGTTGATGAGATACGGGTAACTGCAGGTTACTCCAGTACCGTTCTTATAGATGCAAAGGGAGCAGGTTGACCTAGTATGAAGTCAGAAAGAAAGAAATGTTCGAACTCAAGAAGGCACCCAGGATATTACGAAAGAGACCTTCGTAGAAAAGGAATGAGCAATCCCACAGGTAGACCTTCATAGAGAAGGAAAAGAGAAGAGACCTTCATAGAGAAGGAGAAAGAGAAGAGACCTTCGTAGAGAAGAGGAATGAGAAATTTGCCAAGGTTGGCCTCTGTCCAAGTGTTGAGTTTTGGATACTCTAGGGACATGCTAGAATACCCTCGTAGAGAGGGGTGTGACCACCCTCGTAGAGAGGAGTGTGGATGTTTCTCCAAGGGGCAATGAGCAGATACTCTCCTCTGGCCAAGGATTGAGTAGCCTGGAACACAAAACTTGACCATGTGGAATGGTTAGTTGGCTCTTGAGGTTTGTGTCGTGATCCTGCGTGGATCATGGAAAGGGAGTCTAGTCTTGCCTCAGCTAGCATCTTAGCTTCTCTAGTTCATGTGGTATGACTAGGAGTGAAACTATGGTAGTAGTCCTCCCCAGTGGATGGGTGAGATAGATGACTACAAGAGAAGGGAGAACATAAAAGGAATGGCAAAACTCATAGAATATCTTATGTGTGAAGATAAGATATGTTCTGCGTGAAGATGAAAGAAAGAAAGAGTATCTTCTGCGCGAAGATAAAGAGAACAAAACTTCTTTAATATGGATTCATGGAGAACCAGTCAGTGATTGTGATGCTAGATGACCAAGTGGATTATATTGATGTTACCCAGTTGATGATGTTGCCCAATTGATGATGTTATCCAGTGGACGTTGTTATTACCCAGTTGATGATGTTTTCTAGTTGATGTTGTTGTCCAGTTGATGATGATTATCTAGTTGATGATATTGCCCAGATGATATTGTTCAGTTGATGATGACATCCAGTGACCTGTCAAAAGATAAAGAATATCCTTTTTGTTAAGAGGGAGTGTTGAAATATTGTGTAACTGCAAAGAATATTCTTATGCAAATTAAGAAGTCAACCCCAGGCAATTTAAAGCAGTTCTAACTACCCAGAAAGAGAAGTCGGCCCTGCTAGTGAAGAGACACCTCCTTTCAACCCTTGCCAGTTTGTATAAATAAAAAAAGCCAGCGCCTCATTTGTACACTCACTCAGCTCATTCATCTAGTGCGCAAGTATTGAAGGGAGCTACAGTTACCAGTTGTCGAAAGAAGAAAGAGAGAGAGGCACATTGCTTGGGAGAGAATATTCTCTAGTGTTTGGTTTATTGTCTTGGCATTGGATTGGCTATGGTTCTTTGGTTATTTTTTGGTCTAGCATCATGGTAGTTTGTCTCTCGTAGAGAGAGAGTTATACTGGTACTGTACTTGGTTATTGAATCTATATTAAAGAAGTTTTGCTAGGTTTTCTTCCCCTTGAGGGTTTCCCAGGAAAAATGCTTGTGTACTCTTGTGATTGTGTTTCTCTCAGTGATCCTATCTATGCTATGGTTATCTAGTCAATTGAAAAGAAACCTAATAATAGCTTAAACCTTAACAAAGTTGAATGAGTTGTTGAACTCAAATTGTAAAAGGACAAGTTGTAAAAGTCGAATTGCATAAAGTTGCATAAAGTTGCATGTCGCATGTTGCATGTTGCATGCATGTCTACTTGTATGTTGCATGCATGTCATGTGCATGCTGAGTAGTTTTGCATGCATTTTCAGTCAAGGTCGAGTCCTAACTGAAGTGTCGAGTCCTAACTGATGTGTTAAAGTTCAGTTCTAAATCTGATTGTTGAGTTAAGTTCAGTTGTAAACTCATGCATTCACTTAGGCTATTTCGAGCCATCTCCTCTCTACCTCTCCACTCCTATTTAAGCAAGAGGTCAACCCTCTTTTCTACACAAGTTATGCAGCGTATGAGTGAGGAAGATGGGTGATATATCAGTCCATAACAGAGTGGTAACAGGGCGCAGATATCAGTCCATAACAGAGTGGTAACAGGGCACAGATATCAGTCCATGAAGAGTAGTAACAGAGTGGAATAACAGTCCATAAAAGGTTGTGTATCAGTCCATAGAAGGCAGCAATAACAGTCCATAAGAGGCAGCAATATCAGTCCATATCATTGCTGGTATATCAGTCCAGAAAAGGCAGCAAAAGAGCACCCAGGCAGCACATAGCTTCCTCCATAGTGTTGGTATATAACAGAAGTATTTATCAGCAAAGTATCTCAGCATTCTACAGGTCATACAGTCAGGTCTAGGTAAACTCGGCAAGCTCTATAAGAGCAGATTTTTCATGGTGGATATTTTGTAAGTGGTCATACATTATCTTTGCAATAAAAGGAAATTGTTTGATGGAGTTTTTCTCCCTGTATAGGGTTTCCCCAGGGTATATGTGGTGTGAATTTACATGCTGGTAAAACTACATGGTTTTTGCTATTCAGTCTTGATTATGCTTTGTGATTCATATTAAGCTAATTTCAAAGTACTGTCAGAATTTAAAGAATTCCTTACAGTTTACTATCAAGCTCAAAATTTAACATGGTATCAAAGCTTAGGGTGTGAATAAGCTTGTTGAAGTGCAGCAGCAAGGTACACACAGATCCAAGCAAGCTTGATCAAGTTTCCAGTGTGAGGTCCATGGCATCCTCCATTTCAGTCAAGGTCGAGGATAGACTCAAAGGAGATTCCAACTTCAATGTGTGGAAGCTCCAGAAAACAAATATCTTGCAGGAGCATCCATCAAGACTCTTTATCAAGCCTCTTTCCATCTCGTAATTCCGACCTCTAGGGCCATCCTCTGATACTCTTTCACTTTCCATCTCAATCCCCCTAGGGTGACTCGGGATTCCCCCCTTTGTGGTGATTTTCAACATCACTAAAGTGAGGGGAGTGTTTATCTAAGGTGACAATGAGTAAATACTCCCATAATTGTCACACCTTTCTGGTTTGTGTTGTGTTTTTCCCAAGCTACAATATGTGCGATAACAGTTCCCAAGGCATATTCACTTATCTTGAGGCAGTTCACAATTCCCAAGGCATTGGTCAAAACAGTTTGGAGATATTTTTCATGTACCAAGACCTCTCATGCCATACCACATCCCAGATTTTGGAGCTCTCACCCTATTTGCACATTTGGAGGCATGTATCACATCGGGTGATGGGATGTCCACTTTGGAGGTTAGTCATGGTGGCTTTTATTTGGCATGTGTGGACTCACTAGACTCTACCATGACTTGAGGAGGTGATTGACATGATTCAAGGAGGGTTGTTACACCTTGAACACCTTGTTATCCCCACTTTTAGGGATAACTAGGAGATCATGTCTCGAGGCCCACAGGTCCTAGACATGGAGTACCGAGAGCAGGATTGACTTTAGCATGGCCCTGAAGGGCCCACCTTTTCTTTTTTCCAGCATCTTTATCTTGTCAACAGCAGAAGCATCCATCACCATCGGCTTGGTCCTATGTCAGAGATAGTTCTTGCTCCATGAGGTAATTAGTCCAGGTATCATGGTATGTGTCACTTTGATCATCAAAACCATTGAATGTATGCATCTGATTCCTTTTGTTTCTAACAACTGCTTGGATCTTACACTTACCCACTTGACCATGTTTGGGGGGATTGACAGGGTGCCCGAGCAAGCCTGTGTCTGTAGGTTTTGATTTGCCACTAGGGGGATCTCTGAAAAGCCATTGTCCGCTCCCATCACAGCACCACTATTTCATCTTGTTTCCCACTCACTTATCCCATTCCACTTGTCCGGGCACTGGGTTGACCTATTTTTCAAGACTGCACCTTATCTCGTGGGAAGAAGGGGCTAAAGGCCCAGAAGGTAAAAGCAAGTTGGTAAAAGATAAAAGCCTAAATATAAAACCTTGAGATGCTTCACCCAGGGATCCCCAAGAAAGCAATAAAAGGCATCTCAGCAAGAAACAAGAGGGACCTGGAAAAGTAATAAAACAAGACCTAACCAGGGGATAGGGGGTCTCATCACAAGCCAGTGTATTAGGTCCATGGGTACCTAGCAGTATGACATTGCCACCAGCTGGTTACCACGCCAGGGCAGTGACTCTTGGTTGCATGGCCAAGGGAAAGGGGTTCTCATCACGAGCCAGCCTTCTCATTTCTGTGAAAGTACTTGTGGGTAACGTTGTCACCACTGGTCACCACGCCAGGGCAGTGTCCCCTGATTAGCTCTTGAACAAAAAGAAAAGCAATAAAAGATAAAAGAATAAGAATAAAAGGCGAGAATGGGCTTGAAAAAATTACATCCAGGACAGGTACAACTCGCCTTCTACAAAGGCACCCACAAGTAACGTTTCTAGCATCCTTGACCCTCATTGCGCCCAGATGCTTGGACATCCCCTGACCACATCACCCACTTACATGGCTTGGATGAGGTCTCTTCCGGAAACTCTCCTTTTCCAGTGGACACTAGCCCAATAGGACGCTTTGTCCTTTTTTCCAGACTTGTATTGTAGGCGTGTGTAACGTCTTTGAGTTGTTAACTGATGTATTAGGGATTTTATGCACATGTTTAATAATATTGATGATGAGATGTGATTGTCATTGCTATGATCCCCGTGACTGATGAGCCCATGGTGGGTGTAGCTTTTGATGTGCAGGAACATGCCCGACGGACAGGTACCATTTGGACCATTTGGACCGGTACACGTGGGGAGATGATCAGTTCGGACCTCCATGGGGCTGAAGAGCCCATCAGATGAATGTTGAGACCCCATCAGGGGGCAAAGACAGGACAAAGATGGATCAGGAGCTTTGCACCGAAGAAGAAGAGGACGTTCCAAAAAGGCACCCCGGCAGAGCTTTTGGCCCTTTTTCAGTGGAACATTGGCCTTGGAAGGCCTAGGACATTACCCATCATGACCATGACGTCATCCAACATTATGGACGTCTTGGGAGGTAGACTAGGCAGTATTGGCACGTGTGGCAGGTTGGAGAAGCCCAAGGAGGGCTAACGTTTTGCTCCAGGATGCTCCATTTTCCCTAGAAGGGGCTAACGTCTCCCTTAAAGGAGCTTGTTATCTCTTTTCAACTTGATTAGGGTTTTAATTTGATAACTTAATGTAAAAACAATATGATTTAGTATTTTGGCCTTGTCAGCCTTTTACATGACGTAAAATGTAAATTTAGGTCATGATAACGTATAAATGAAGGATTTTCACCTTCATTTTTTCATCACAACTCACTCACTCATTAGTGAAGTAGGAAATTTGCACCCTCTCTTGGGCTATTGGCTGATTTAGTGATGCGCACTTGTTGAAGGAGGATTTTCTTGGCATAATTTGGCATTTCTCTTAATGGAAGGTGTTACAAATAGGGTTTGCAATGCTTTTTCTTGGTGATATGTAAGTATTTTTCTGCAAAACTTCTTGAATGAATGGTTGTAGTTTTATTTCTTGCATATGTTTATAATTTTGTTGAACAAAACCCTAGGTGACAAGCACACAAGTAGGTCCTTGTCTCATGTCCCCATTGAGAGAATTTTTGGCCATTGATTGAAGAAGGAGAGAGCCTAGTCGTTGCTACACTCTCATTCTTTCTTCATTTTTGCTAGTCATGCCTTTTATAAGCTAAGAAGAGGGAGACGCCCTAAAGCCTAGGTTTTCTACACTTTGGGCCGATTTTTCTAGGGTTTGTTGGTAGAGCCTTGCTGTAGCAACACTTTGCTTCATCAAACTTTCTTGTCTTGGTTTTATGCTCATCTTCAGCTAGCCGTGATAGCAATTGAGTTAAGGAAGGAGGAGAGAGCACTGAGGCCTAGTTCTCCTACACCAAGGTGAGCCTCTCT
This sequence comes from Picea glauca, assembly GCA_000966675.3. Taxonomy (NCBI): domain Eukaryota; kingdom Viridiplantae; phylum Streptophyta; class Pinopsida; order Pinales; family Pinaceae; genus Picea; species Picea glauca. Next base: position 246,804 of record JZKD02S2334067.1, read on the forward strand.
CCCCTAGGGTTTTGACTTTGAGACCTTGCCTTAGCAACACCTCAAAGCTTCTCCCTCTAGTCCTTAGCCGTTTTTTACCTTTGCCTCCTTTAGCTCTTGCATCCTTCACTAT
>JZKD02S2334068.1:0-16605 GCA_000966675.3 Picea glauca
ATGGATAGAGGCAAGGGGAGGATGGATGACGCTACTAGGAGAGAATTGAGGAGGAAACAACTATGCTTCACATGTAAAGAACATTGGGAACCAGGACACAAATGCATGGGAAAGGGAAAGGTTCACTACATTGAGGTGATTGCAGATGATGAGGACGAAGAGGAGATGGGCCACATACATAATATGGAAGAAAATCATCCTAGCAGTGACAACACACAAGGTGAAGAGGGAGAGGAAACAGATTTGGGCCCAATAGGAGAGAATAAGATCGCCATTGCATCCATCAGTGGAGTCCCCAAATATAGTACTTCTAGGATGAGGGGAGTGCTTCAAGGTCAGAAGGTTTTTGTCCTTATAGATGGAGGAGCTTAAAAAAATTTCATTGATTCGGCCTTGGTGAAAAGGAGGCACATTCCTACAGTAGAGTTTGAAGGATTTCATGTGGAGGTAGCAGGGGGCAATATTATGCCTTGTGACAGGTACATTCCAAGTTTGAGCCTCACATTGGGTGGATATGAGTGAGCACAAGACTTTTATGTGATGGACCTACCTGACACCAATGTTATATTGGGAGTATAGTGGCTTAGTACTTTGGGGCCCATCACCACAAACTATAAAACTATGGAGAGTCATTCAATGGGGAGAATGGAAAAAGGGTCACCTTGAGGGGAATGACAGGTAATGTGCCTAAAGTGGTTACAACAAAGCTCATGGAGGCCATCTTCAGGAGAGAGGACATTATATATGCAACATCATGTTTGATATCAGTTCAGGTGGATAAGGAGGGGTATCCTCATTACTCTCATGACATACATAGAATCATTGACAGCCATAACAAGGTTTTTAAACCTATTCCACCATGACCACCACCAGATAGGGAGTTTGAGCATATTATAGAGTTGGAAGAAGGTAGAAAACCAATTATCACTACTCCTTATAGACACCCAAAAATGTGTAAGGATGAAATTGAAAAGGCTATTAAAAAACTATTAGACATGGGTCATATTATGCCAAGCTCTAGTCCTTTTGCATCTTCGGTGGTTTTGGTAAAGAAGAAAGATGGGACTATGTGCATGTGCATCGACTAGAAGGCCTTAAACAATAAGACCATTAAGAACATGTATCCCATCCCTTGGATAGATGAGCTATTGGATGAGCTACATGGTGCCATCTATGTCACTAAAATAGACTTGCACTGAGGTTATCATCAAATCAAAATGAGGGAGCAAGATCTATCAAAAACAAATTTTAGATGTCATTATGTTCATTATGAATTTATGGTTATGCCCTTTGGGCTAACTAATGTGCCAACCAATTTCCAATCATGCATGAATCATATCTTCAACAAGCAGTTGATGAAGTTTCTCTTAGTCTTCTTTGATGACTTGCATATATATAGAAAAACTTGGGAGGACCATCTCAAGAATGTAGACCAAATATTGAGCATTATGGAGGAACAATCCTTGTACGCTAGGCAGTCAAAGTGTGAATTTGGGATGATTGAAGTCCTTTACTTGAGACACATTATTGGAGAGAAACGGGTAGAGGTGCACCAAGAAAAAATACAAGCCATACTTGATTGGCCAACACCTAAAAATCTTACTGAGTTGAAAGGATTCCTTGGCATTTGCAGTTACTACATGATATTTGTCAAAGGATTCTCTCATCTTTGCGCACCCTTGATAGATTTGACCAAAAAAGGCACATTTAGGTGGATCCAAGAGGCACAGGTGACATTTTATAAAATGAAGAAGGTAATGAGCACTTGTCTGGTTCTCTCTTTTCCATATTTCTCGCAGCCCTTCATATTGGAGTGTGATGTCTCAGGTGAGGGAATTGGAGCAGTTCTTATGCAAAATAGGCACCCTATTTCCTATGGGATCTTAAAACTGAGGGGGGATGAGCTCCTATACACTATTTATGACAAAGAAATGTTATCCATCATGCATGCTTTGGCTAAATTCAGACATTATTTGGTTGGAGTGAAATCTATTGTCAGGACCGATCAGAATAGCCGCAAGTACTTCCTAGACCAAAAGGACCTTAATGAGAGGCAAGAAAAATGGGTTAGAAAGATCCAAGCTTATGACTTTCACATTGAATTCGTCAAAGGGAAGAACAATGTGGTGACTGATGCTTTATCTAGGATATCTTCAGTATATGCCATGACAAATATTTTAGTTGATTGGAAGGCACATATTTTGGTGGAGTATTCTAAAAAAATGTTTGCATGTGAGTTGATGGATGGGCAGGTACATGATGGTAACTTTAGGATCATGGATGACATAATATACTACAAGGGGAGAATTTTCTTGGTTCCTAAGTCAGAATTTAAAAGGAGAGTGTTGCAGGCATGCCATGATTCACCATTGGCTGGGCATCAAGGATTTGTCAAGACATAAAGGCAGGTAAGGGAAAGATTTACATGGAGTGGCATGAAAGATGATGCGATGCGCCATATCATGGAATGTTCCACTTGTCAGGAGAACAAAGAGGAGAACACTCACCCAACAGGTTTATTTCAACCACTCCCTATTCGAGAGAATAAATGGGAGAGTATCTTTATGGATTTCATCACTGGGTTTCCCAAGGTTCAGAGCAAGGATTGCATCTTTGTGGTAGTGGAAAGGTTAACTAAGTTTTCCCATTTATTTTCCACTGCCACAGATTACAGTGCTTCATAGGTTGCATAACTATTCTTCATAAAGATATTCAGGTTGCATGGGTTTCCCAAAACCATTGTGAGTGATAGGGACAACAGGTTCATGAGCACCTTTTGGCAGGAGCTATTTAGGTTGGTAGGTATGGCCTTGACTCCCAGCACTAGCTATCATCCACAAACTGATGGCCAGACAGAGATAATAAATAAGTGGGTGGAAGGTACCTCCAAAATTATGTATCGGGGCAACCGAAGGCATGGGTTAAGTGGTCACAGTTAGTGAGTATTGCTACAACACCACCTACCACATGTCTATTTGTATGTCTCCTTTCAGGGCCTTATATAGTTATGATCCTCTCACCTTTTTGGAGATTGTATTCAGGAATAGTAGAGCACCTATGGTATGTGATTGGAGCCAAGATATACTCAAAGAGCTCAAATATCACTTTCACATGGCACAAAATCAACAAAAGATACAAGCAGACAAGCATAGGGCAAAGCACACTTTTGAGGTTGGTGATCTTGTGTACTTAAGAGTCCAACCTTACAAACATGCATCTATAAAAAGGAATGACACATAAAAGCTTCAACCTCTCTTCTTTGGGTCGTATGGGGTGAGAAGAAAGGTAGGGGTCATGGCATATGAGATTGATCTACCCCCAGGAAGCAAGATACACAATGTCTTTCAAGTGTCATGTTTGAAAAGAGCCACAGGACAACACATCACCCCCATTGAGGAGCTACCTCCCTTGAATGAGGAAGGAAAATTGATATTAATACCTGAAGTAGTGTTAAAAATGAGGGAGAAGAGGCTAAAGAAGAGGAACATCAAAGAATACTTAATCAAGTGGAAGTATTTTCTTATAGAGGATGCTACTTGGGAGAATGAACAGGTTCTTCAGAAAGCAGGATCAGAATTGCTTGTGGGAAAGAAATTTCTAGTAGGGCAGATTGTAATGTCCCCCACCTCTTGATAATAAGATTACATAGACTTAGTAGTCTATATGTCCCCACTAGACCATAGCCTCATGAGAAATGGGGCCTAAGAGGCTCCAAAGTGTTCACTTAGGCATAATGTTATAATTTAAAAGTGAATTTGGGAAAAAGGTGAAATAAGTGGAAAAAAGGCCACATGAAGAAACAAAAGGAGATAACCTTAGAAGGTGGTCAATTAACTCAAGTGAGAATTATATCAAAGGTATAAAGGAAAAAGGAGGGGCCCTCACTCCTCATTCTTGTAATTTTCACTTTTGCATCTTGAGCTCTTGAGCTAAGGACGTTTTGAGGGTTTTGGGAGAACAAACCCTATAGATAAGCTCGGTGATGAAATATTTCACCTTTCCTAGTCCAAGCTTGGTCACAGAGGTGGAAGATCTCTCCCTCACCATTCTATTAAGATATAGGTTGGTTCTACAGGGAACGAGAAGGATAATGCGCACCAGTGGGGGTTTTCCAGTAGGAGGGTGCACTTGTTGAGGAAGATCTGTTCAATTTGGAGAGAGGAGGAAGTTTTGGAGGGTAAAACCTATTGGGATCTAGCTGTTGGGCCTAGGGTGCCTTTCCTAGCCTATTTTGGAGGAGGCTTCTTCGACAGATCTTTTATTGGGATCTTGGCACGAGTTCTAGAGGAGGAGGGCACACTGCAGAAAGAGGATCCATTCATTTGAGGCATCAAAACACCTCCAATCAGCAAGAGACCCATCCAATGGGTTTATATTCCCTTGATCTACTATTCTAGTGATTTTGGAGTGGTTTGGAGGCCTAGAGGAGGAGGGATGAAATATTGGTGAGGTACAACCTACAAGAAAGTGAGCAACTCAACCAAGGAGAGGAGATCCAATTGTTGAAGGGAAAGAAATTGATCGTGTCCCTATCCTCATGAGTTTGTGATGCCTTTGGAGTCTATTCTCTTCATTCTTTGAGCTTGTTGGAGCAACATTCATTCCGGCTTGGTTATTCTTCTTGTATCTATCCAGATCTGCAGATCTATTGTATCATGATCTTCTTATTATCTAAATAAAGGTCAGATTTGAAGTTGTTTCTCTTCCATTGTGTTATATCTCTTGTATTTTTCTATTGGATGTGAATGTTGTTATACTTTTATCATTTACACACCATAAAATTTCACCAAACCCTTCTAGCGCAAATCTGGAAGGTAGATATGCAAAACAAATAAAAAACCAACAAAAAACTCCGTGAAAAACCTAAGTTTCCAAGCAAGAAACAACTTGGGAACATTACACATAGTTGCATTTCCATTCCCCACTCCTTATTTTTCTAGTGTCGCCAGTTTGGGTCCTGCCTATGGTGGTCCCAAAATGGATGTAAGTGTTGGAATTGGTTATGTATTAACTTATCATGAAGGTTTTTCCATTGGTTTTATTTATTGAACCCAGGGAGTTGTTTCCATGAGTCATCCTATAAGAGAGAGGAGTGCCCATCGTGCACTTCCCAAAAGCATTAATCCTAAACTAGTTGTCTATTGCCCCATGCATTGTTCTAGATCATGGATCATTTTCTTATCCCATCCATCCGGACCAAGTTTTGATGATCCACACCCATTGCATACTTTATTTTCCATAACTTGCCCCACAACTCATTTCAACATGTGATCCATCCACTAGATCTTGGCTCCAAACGAAACACTAACAACTTCTAAATCTTGGATGCCCAGCCTTCCTGCCATTTTGGGTAGGAATACTTTGTCCCAAGCAATAAGGGCCCATTTTCACTTAGAAGAGGAGCCTCCCCATAGAAAGGACCTTTACAAGTTTTGAATGGCCTTGAGAATGAATTTGGGAGCAACTAAAACCAAGAAGAAGTATAAGGGAATGGATTGGAGAACATATTTTAACATAACGAGTTTGCTTGCTAGATTAAGTGATCGAAAAGTTAAGATGGCTAAGTTATTTTCCATTTTAGAAAGAAGCTCTTCCCAAAAGATATTGCAAAGGGATTTTTCCACCAGAGGAGCCCCCAAGTACTTAATTGGTAGGGTTTCTTTTGGGAATCCAATAATTTTAATCACATTATGTTGCACAATCAAGGGCATATTAAAAAAGAAAATTTGGGACTTACCTTGATTGATAGATTCTTGATGCCTCCATGAACTAATTCAATATTTTTTTGAGATTCATTTCCTCCCTTGTTGTTTGCATTCCCATCAACATGGTGTAATCTACAAATTGTTTATGTGTGGTGGTGAGATTGTCCCCATGAAGAGTGACCCCTCGAAGTTTTCCATCCTCCCATGTTGCCTTGATACTTCTTCCCAATCCCTTTTCCATAAGGATGAACAAGAAAGGGGATAAAGGATCACCTTGTAGGATGCCTTTGGAGGGATTTAAGGTGACTGATTATGATCCATTGGCCAAAATTAGAAAGAAATATAATGATGTCAAACTCATAATCCAATCAATCCATTCGTTGGTAAAATCGAAAGCTAAGAGGATTTGTTGAGTATACTACCAACTTAGTTTGTCAAAGGCCTTGGACATGTCCAATTTGATCAACATACCTACCATTTTGGTTGTCTTGAGGGAGTGGATGGTTTCATGAACCAAAATAATTCCATCCAATTTATGCCTACCTTCGACATAGCCCATTTTCTATGGAGAAATATACAAGGGAAGAAGTGGTTTTAATCGATTACCAATCACCTTGCTGATTATTTTATAAATGATATTGCAGAGGGATATAGGTCTAAAATTGCTTGGGTCATCATATCGATCTTCTTTGGGGACGAGGGTGAAAATGGTAGAATTGAGCACAAATGACACCCATATTATTCTCCACGATTCTTCTACTAGCTCCCATACCTCTCGTTTGACAATGTCCCAGTAGGAATGGAAAGATTTAATGTTAAATTCATTAGGGATAGGTACGTTTCCTACAAGCATATCCATCATTGCCTATTCCACCTCCTCCATGGTGATTTCTCACATTAGGTTGGCATTCTGGTCATCCGTTACTAGTGCCAGGATGTGTTGAGTGATTTTGTGGATGGATTCTGAGTGATATTGTTGTGGTTCTGTCAACAGGGTATGGAAGAAGGTGACTGATTCATTTTCAATGCATCCATGGCCCATTAATTGAGCCCCATCCCTACCCTTTATATAGGTAATTCTATTTTGATGGCGATGTTGTATCATCGAGCAATGAAAGAACTTAGAGTTTTGCTCCCCTTATTTCAACCATTATACACATAACTTTTGTCTCCATAGGATTTCTTCTTGTGCATATTGGCAGTCTAGTTCATGTTGTAAGGTGATTTCTTGTTTAACAAGATATTCCTTCCTTCCTTCGAGTATAATGCACGTTGGACTTGATGCATATTTTACTCTAGTTCCTTCTTGCCCTCAAAGCTATTCCCGAATACTATTTTGTTCCAATGCCTAACATGAAGTTTGAAGTTTTTTAGTTTTTGTTGAAAACGAAACATTCTAGTACCTGTATTTACTACCATTTCATCCCACCATCGTGCGATATTTTCTTTGAAGTCCTCATAGGCCAACCAAATTTTTTCAAAGAGAAAAGGACATAATTGAGGTTTTCCCGCAATATCTAAATGCAAGCTAATCGACCAGTGGTTGGAGCCTACACATGGAAAAATGGAGGCCATGATATTTAGGTTTAGTGTAAAAAGGGACTCTGAAATTAAATACTTATCCAAATGTGAGGCAATTTGTTGAGTGCCACCTCTTCGATTATTCCAAGTATGGATTCCATTTCTTGTTTCTATGTCAATCAATTAAGGGTCCTGATTGTTTCCTTGAAGAGGTCATTATATGCTTCCAAACACCCGATTCCTCTACATTTCTCTTCGAGCGAGGTTATGATGTTGAAGTTCCCACCAATGATCCAACTCTGCTCCCCGATGATCCCTTGTAGGGACTGCAACTCTTGGATAAAATCAAGCTTGTTCTCCAACCTCTAGGGGCCATAAAGATTGGTGATGTACCTAGATGTGGTCGAACCAATATTCTGAAATCGAGCAAAAATAGTGTTTATCATTGAAAAGGAATAGTCCAGTGTTATTTCCTTAGGGTTCCACACCAACCATACCCTTTGCATTTACTTCTAAATCCCTACAATTTTTCCAACATAATTTTGATTGACAATGGGGAGTTTCACTTGAGAATTTTGTTTCCTTGAGCATTACTATCATTGGGTTCTTTGTTCTTATCTTATTCCTCGATAACCTGTCTTGGTTTTTCCATTAAAGCCCCTTGTATTACATAAATGAATTTCATTGTTGATTGGGGGTAGGGTTAAGAGAGAACTTATATGCAATGAGGTTGTACTGCCCCAAGTTAACCCGTTGTTTGCCAATTTCCTGAAGCAATTGTTGGTTGTTCTTTATTCCGTGCTTATTTTACTCCTTGGATGGATTCTTAGGGTCCTTAAACTTATACGTATGTATTCCCAAGGTTGATAAGGAATATTTACTTAAATGTGTTGATTGTCGAGCTTTGGATTTTCATAAAGCCTCTTTTAAGAGGTGAAACTGTTGAATTGGGATAGAGTTGGCTTCTTGTTTTCCACGAGCCTCTATTATTTGGTGAAGGTACAACTCCCCTACATCCATGTTGTCCCCCTCATCTGATTCCATTGATTCATCTTTAGTTCCTACTAGGTTAACTATCATATTTTCTATAGCCCCTGAGTGTAGAGTTTCTTTTGTTCCCCTATGCTCCTTCCTCGAGCTCTTTGAGATCGGTGCAGATTGATCCAGATTGGATCATTATATTGTTTCTCATCTATCTCGATCCTTTCAGAGTGGAAAAAATTGGCGAAATAAACTTGTAGAGCCATTTTAGTGGCGGGCCTCAGTTTGGAAAATTGGAGTTCATAACCTTCTAGGGTCATTTTGTAGCATCAAACAACTTTTTTGGGGGTTAAAACTTTCCCAACAAAGCTCAGGCCCCGTGACACTATTCTACACATCGAGACCTTTTCAATGGTGAAAAAATTGCATCAATCGAAGCTCATATGCAAAATTTATACTTCCCGCAAGTTGACCTACCATGTTGACCACCATGGTACAAGAGGATGCCACGTCAGCCTCCATTACTCATGCATATGGGGCTAGCCACGTATGTAATTTCAAGAATATTCTAGAAGGTCCAAAACCCTATCACAATTGAGGGTTGAGGAAGTAGAAAACCTATGCATAGATGGCTATCGGGCTATGATAAATACCAGACCACTAGGAGGAGAAGGGGTTCCATTCTATACTATTGTATTTTGTTCCATAGTTGAGCAGAGAAACTGGGAGTGGGAAATTAGAGAGTGTAACATAGGGTGTTANGAAGAAGGTAATGAGCACTTGTCTGGTTCTCTCTTTTCCATATTTCTCGCAGCCCTTCATATTGGAGTGTGATGTCTCAGGTGAGGGAATTGGAGCAGTTCTTATGCAAAATAGGCACCCTATTTCCTATGGGATCTTAAAACTGAGGGGGGATGAGCTCCTATACACTATTTATGACAAAGAAATGTTATCCATCATGCATGCTTTGGCTAAATTCAGACATTATTTGGTTGGAGTGAAATCTATTGTCAGGACCGATCAGAATAGCCGCAAGTACTTCCTAGACCAAAAGGACCTTAATGAGAGGCAAGAAAAATGGGTTAGAAAGATCCAAGCTTATGACTTTCACATTGAATTCGTCAAAGGGAAGAACAATGTGGTGACTGATGCTTTATCTAGGATATCTTCAGTATATGCCATGACAAATATTTTAGTTGATTGGAAGGCACATATTTTGGTGGAGTATTCTAAAAAAATGTTTGCATGTGAGTTGATGGATGGGCAGGTACATGATGGTAACTTTAGGATCATGGATGACATAATATACTACAAGGGGAGAATTTTCTTGGTTCCTAAGTCAGAATTTAAAAGGAGAGTGTTGCAGGCATGCCATGATTCACCATTGGCTGGGCATCAAGGATTTGTCAAGACATAAAGGCAGGTAAGGGAAAGATTTACATGGAGTGGCATGAAAGATGATGCGATGCGCCATATCATGGAATGTTCCACTTGTCAGGAGAACAAAGAGGAGAACACTCACCCAACAGGTTTATTTCAACCACTCCCTATTCGAGAGAATAAATGGGAGAGTATCTTTATGGATTTCATCACTGGGTTTCCCAAGGTTCAGAGCAAGGATTGCATCTTTGTGGTAGTGGAAAGGTTAACTAAGTTTTCCCATTTATTTTCCACTGCCACAGATTACAGTGCTTCATAGGTTGCATAACTATTCTTCATAAAGATATTCAGGTTGCATGGGTTTCCCAAAACCATTGTGAGTGATAGGGACAACAGGTTCATGAGCACCTTTTGGCAGGAGCTATTTAGGTTGGTAGGTATGGCCTTGACTCCCAGCACTAGCTATCATCCACAAACTGATGGCCAGACAGAGATAATAAATAAGTGGGTGGAAGGTACCTCCAAAATTATGTATCGGGGCAACCGAAGGCATGGGTTAAGTGGTCACAGTTAGTGAGTATTGCTACAACACCACCTACCACATGTCTATTTGTATGTCTCCTTTCAGGGCCTTATATAGTTATGATCCTCTCACCTTTTTGGAGATTGTATTCAGGAATAGTAGAGCACCTATGGTATGTGATTGGAGCCAAGATATACTCAAAGAGCTCAAATATCACTTTCACATGGCACAAAATCAACAAAAGATACAAGCAGACAAGCATAGGGCAAAGCACACTTTTGAGGTTGGTGATCTTGTGTACTTAAGAGTCCAACCTTACAAACATGCATCTATAAAAAGGAATGACACATAAAAGCTTCAACCTCTCTTCTTTGGGTCGTATGGGGTGAGAAGAAAGGTAGGGGTCATGGCATATGAGATTGATCTACCCCCAGGAAGCAAGATACACAATGTCTTTCAAGTGTCATGTTTGAAAAGAGCCACAGGACAACACATCACCCCCATTGAGGAGCTACCTCCCTTGAATGAGGAAGGAAAATTGATATTAATACCTGAAGTAGTGTTAAAAATGAGGGAGAAGAGGCTAAAGAAGAGGAACATCAAAGAATACTTAATCAAGTGGAAGTATTTTCTTATAGAGGATGCTACTTGGGAGAATGAACAGGTTCTTCAGAAAGCAGGATCAGAATTGCTTGTGGGAAAGAAATTTCTAGTAGGGCAGATTGTAATGTCCCCCACCTCTTGATAATAAGATTACATAGACTTAGTAGTCTATATGTCCCCACTAGACCATAGCCTCATGAGAAATGGGGCCTAAGAGGCTCCAAAGTGTTCACTTAGGCATAATGTTATAATTTAAAAGTGAATTTGGGAAAAAGGTGAAATAAGTGGAAAAAAGGCCACATGAAGAAACAAAAGGAGATAACCTTAGAAGGTGGTCAATTAACTCAAGTGAGAATTATATCAAAGGTATAAAGGAAAAAGGAGGGGCCCTCACTCCTCATTCTTGTAATTTTCACTTTTGCATCTTGAGCTCTTGAGCTAAGGACGTTTTGAGGGTTTTGGGAGAACAAACCCTATAGATAAGCTCGGTGATGAAATATTTCACCTTTCCTAGTCCAAGCTTGGTCACAGAGGTGGAAGATCTCTCCCTCACCATTCTATTAAGATATAGGTTGGTTCTACAGGGAACGAGAAGGATAATGCGCACCAGTGGGGGTTTTCCAGTAGGAGGGTGCACTTGTTGAGGAAGATCTGTTCAATTTGGAGAGAGGAGGAAGTTTTGGAGGGTAAAACCTATTGGGATCTAGCTGTTGGGCCTAGGGTGCCTTTCCTAGCCTATTTTGGAGGAGGCTTCTTCGACAGATCTTTTATTGGGATCTTGGCACGAGTTCTAGAGGAGGAGGGCACACTGCAGAAAGAGGATCCATTCATTTGAGGCATCAAAACACCTCCAATCAGCAAGAGACCCATCCAATGGGTTTATATTCCCTTGATCTACTATTCTAGTGATTTTGGAGTGGTTTGGAGGCCTAGAGGAGGAGGGATGAAATATTGGTGAGGTACAACCTACAAGAAAGTGAGCAACTCAACCAAGGAGAGGAGATCCAATTGTTGAAGGGAAAGAAATTGATCGTGTCCCTATCCTCATGAGTTTGTGATGCCTTTGGAGTCTATTCTCTTCATTCTTTGAGCTTGTTGGAGCAACATTCATTCCGGCTTGGTTATTCTTCTTGTATCTATCCAGATCTGCAGATCTATTGTATCATGATCTTCTTATTATCTAAATAAAGGTCAGATTTGAAGTTGTTTCTCTTCCATTGTGTTATATCTCTTGTATTTTTCTATTGGATGTGAATGTTGTTATACTTTTATCATTTACACACCATAAAATTTCACCAAACCCTTCTAGCGCAAATCTGGAAGGTAGATATGCAAAACAAATAAAAAACCAACAAAAAACTCCGTGAAAAACCTAAGTTTCCAAGCAAGAAACAACTTGGGAACATTACACATAGTTGCATTTCCATTCCCCACTCCTTATTTTTCTAGTGTCGCCAGTTTGGGTCCTGCCTATGGTGGTCCCAAAATGGATGTAAGTGTTGGAATTGGTTATGTATTAACTTATCATGAAGGTTTTTCCATTGGTTTTATTTATTGAACCCAGGGAGTTGTTTCCATGAGTCATCCTATAAGAGAGAGGAGTGCCCATCGTGCACTTCCCAAAAGCATTAATCCTAAACTAGTTGTCTATTGCCCCATGCATTGTTCTAGATCATGGATCATTTTCTTATCCCATCCATCCGGACCAAGTTTTGATGATCCACACCCATTGCATACTTTATTTTCCATAACTTGCCCCACAACTCATTTCAACATGTGATCCATCCACTAGATCTTGGCTCCAAACGAAACACTAACAACTTCTAAATCTTGGATGCCCAGCCTTCCTGCCATTTTGGGTAGGAATACTTTGTCCCAAGCAATAAGGGCCCATTTTCACTTAGAAGAGGAGCCTCCCCATAGAAAGGACCTTTACAAGTTTTGAATGGCCTTGAGAATGAATTTGGGAGCAACTAAAACCAAGAAGAAGTATAAGGGAATGGATTGGAGAACATATTTTAACATAACGAGTTTGCTTGCTAGATTAAGTGATCGAAAAGTTAAGATGGCTAAGTTATTTTCCATTTTAGAAAGAAGCTCTTCCCAAAAGATATTGCAAAGGGATTTTTCCACCAGAGGAGCCCCCAAGTACTTAATTGGTAGGGTTTCTTTTGGGAATCCAATAATTTTAATCACATTATGTTGCACAATCAAGGGCATATTAAAAAAGAAAATTTGGGACTTACCTTGATTGATAGATTCTTGATGCCTCCATGAACTAATTCAATATTTTTTTGAGATTCATTTCCTCCCTTGTTGTTTGCATTCCCATCAACATGGTGTAATCTACAAATTGTTTATGTGTGGTGGTGAGATTGTCCCCATGAAGAGTGACCCCTCGAAGTTTTCCATCCTCCCATGTTGCCTTGATACTTCTTCCCAATCCCTTTTCCATAAGGATGAACAAGAAAGGGGATAAAGGATCACCTTGTAGGATGCCTTTGGAGGGATTTAAGGTGACTGATTATGATCCATTGGCCAAAATTAGAAAGAAATATAATGATGTCAAACTCATAATCCAATCAATCCATTCGTTGGTAAAATCGAAAGCTAAGAGGATTTGTTGAGTATACTACCAACTTAGTTTGTCAAAGGCCTTGGACATGTCCAATTTGATCAACATACCTACCATTTTGGTTGTCTTGAGGGAGTGGATGGTTTCATGAACCAAAATAATTCCATCCAATTTATGCCTACCTTCGACATAGCCCATTTTCTATGGAGAAATATACAAGGGAAGAAGTGGTTTTAATCGATTACCAATCACCTTGCTGATTATTTTATAAATGATATTGCAGAGGGATATAGGTCTAAAATTGCTTGGGTCATCATATCGATCTTCTTTGGGGACGAGGGTGAAAATGGTAGAATTGAGCACAAATGACACCCATATTATTCTCCACGATTCTTCTACTAGCTCCCATACCTCTCGTTTGACAATGTCCCAGTAGGAATGGAAAGATTTAATGTTAAATTCATTAGGGATAGGTACGTTTCCTACAAGCATATCCATCATTGCCTATTCCACCTCCTCCATGGTGATTTCTCACATTAGGTTGGCATTCTGGTCATCCGTTACTAGTGCCAGGATGTGTTGAGTGATTTTGTGGATGGATTCTGAGTGATATTGTTGTGGTTCTGTCAACAGGGTATGGAAGAAGGTGACTGATTCATTTTCAATGCATCCATGGCCCATTAATTGAGCCCCATCCCTACCCTTTATATAGGTAATTCTATTTTGATGGCGATGTTGTATCATCGAGCAATGAAAGAACTTAGAGTTTTGCTCCCCTTATTTCAACCATTATACACATAACTTTTGTCTCCATAGGATTTCTTCTTGTGCATATTGGCAGTCTAGTTCATGTTGTAAGGTGATTTCTTGTTTAACAAGATATTCCTTCCTTCCTTCGAGTATAATGCACGTTGGACTTGATGCATATTTTACTCTAGTTCCTTCTTGCCCTCAAAGCTATTCCCGAATACTATTTTGTTCCAATGCCTAACATGAAGTTTGAAGTTTTTTAGTTTTTGTTGAAAACGAAACATTCTAGTACCTGTATTTACTACCATTTCATCCCACCATCGTGCGATATTTTCTTTGAAGTCCTCATAGGCCAACCAAAATGTTTCAAAGAGAAAAGGACATAATTGAGGTTTTCCCGCAATATCTAAATGCAAGCTAATCGACCAGTAGTTGGAGCCTACACATGAAAAAATGGAGGCCATGATATTTAAGTTTAGTGTAAAAAGGGACTCTAAAATTAAATACTTATCCAAATGTGAGGCAATTTGTTGAGTTCCACCTCTTCGATTATTCCAAGTATGGATTCCATTTATTGTTTCTATGTCAATCAATTGAGGGTCCTGATTGTTTCCTTGAAGAGGTCATTATATGCTTCCAAACGCCTGATTCCTCTACGTTTATCTTCGAGCGAAGTTATGATGTTGAAGTCCCCACCAATGATCCAACTCTGCTCCCCGATGATCCCTTGTAGGGACTGAAACACTTGGATAAAATCAAGCTTATTCTCCAACCTCTGGGGGCCATAAACATTGGTGATGTACCTAGATATGGCTAAACCAATCTTCTGAAATCGAGCAAAAATAGTGTTTATCATTGAAAAGGAATAGTCCAGTGTTATTTCCTTAGGGTTCCACAAAATGGCAAGCCCACCAACCACACCCTTTGCATTTACTTCTAAATCCCTACAATTTTTCCAACATAATTTTGATTGACAATGGGGAGTTTCACTTGAGAATTTTGTTTCCTTGAGCATGACTATCATTGGGTTCTTTGTTCTTATCTTATTCCTTAATAACCTGTCTTGGTTTTTCCATTAAAGCCCCTTGTATTACATAAATGAATTTCATTGTTGATTGGGGGTAGGGTTAAAAGAGAACTTATATGCAATGAGGTTGTACTACCCTGAGTTAACCAGTTGTTTGCCAATTTCCTGAAGCAGTTGTTGGTTGTTCTTCATTCCACACTCATTTTACTCCTTGGATGGATTCTTAGGGTCCTTAACTTATAAGTATGTATTCCCAAGGTTGATAAGGAATATTTACTTAAATGTGTTGATTGTCGATCTTTGGATTTTCACAAAGCCTCTTCTAAGAGGTGAAACTGTTGAATTGGGATAGAGTTGGCTTCTTCTTTTCTACAGGCCTCTATTATTAGGTGAAGGTCCAACTCCCCTACATCCATGTTGTCCCCCTCATCTGATTCCATTGATTCATATTTAGTTCCTACTAGGTTAACTATCATATTTTCTATAGCCCCTGAGTGTAGAGTTTCTTTTGTTCCCCTATGATCCTTCCTTGAGCTCTTTGAGATCGGTGCAGATTGATCTAGATTGGATCATTATATTGTTTCTCATCTATCTCGATCCTTTCAGAGTGGAAAAAATTGGCGAAATAAGTTTGTAGAGCCATTTTAGTGGTGGGCTTTGGTTTGGAAAATTGGAGTTCATAACCTTCTAGGGTCATTTTTTAGCATCAAACAACATTTTGGGGGGTTAAAACTTTCCCAACATAGCTCAGACCCCGTGACACTATTCTACACATCGAGACCTTTTCAACGGTGCAAAAATTGCATAAATCGAAGCTCATATGAAAAATTTATACTTCTCACAAATTGACCTACCATGTTGACCACCATGGTACAAGAGGATGCCACGTCAGCCTCCATTACTCATGCATATGGGGCTAGCCACGTATGTAATTTCAGGAATATTCTAGAAGGTCCAAAAACCTATCACAATTGAGGGTTGAGGAAGTAGAAAACCTATGCATAGATGGCTATCAGGCTATGTTAAATACCAGACCACTAGGAGGAGAAGGGGTTCCATTCTATACTATTGTATTTTGTTCCATAGTTGAGCAGAGAAACTGGGAGTGGGAAATTAGAGAGTGTAACATAGGGTGTTAATGTTCTGTAGTAGCCTAACATGCCACAGGTCTTAGGTAACTCCATAGAGAATGTCTTCGCCTTTGTACTTGCATTATTTCCATACCAGAGAAAAGGGAGCAAAGCAGTCTCACATTCTAGCTGGGTTTTCTCCCGTAAGGGTTTCCTGGAGAAAATATGTGTCATTTTCTGGATAGTGTGTGATTGTATTTTACTGTTATATATTTTCTACAATTTATCTATTTCATGCATAAGAAAAAAATCAATAACTAAATATTCTAGAAATCTAAAGGAATTTAACCTTCATAGGTAGATTTTGGTTTTATTTATCAAATCTGTTGTGACGAACTGTTACGTGGAATATCCACGACAATTTACAGATCATATTGGTATCAGAGCAATTTTTTCTTTTGGGTATTTTT
>JZKD02S2334068.1:16615-30041 GCA_000966675.3 Picea glauca
TATTTAAAACTGTGAAGCGAATAAAAATTTATGCTCATCAAACCATCTTAATAAGTAGTCAATGGCAAATCGATTACTATATACAGTGCCCGGGGGCAGGTACAATAATACCCTTGTAGGTATAAGAAACCTCCCTGTCTATTTGCTTGTAAGTTGAAATTAAATGAGGAATAGGTTGAAGTTAAATGACAAGTTGAAATTAAATGAGAAATAGGTTGAAATTAAATGACAAGTGTATTCTAGAATATTGCAGAGACAGGAAATTCAATGTAGTGTATTCTAGAATATCGTAGACTCAGGAAATTCAACGTAGCTTTGGAAAAATAGGACTAAAACATATATGAGTCTCTCGAGGTATATCCAATACAAGAACTTCAAATGAATGCCATTATTTCTGCTTTTTGTATTTCCGTGTAACGTAAGGTCAACCGATCAGAACTCACCTTGGTTAGATAAATCCTTGAGCAGATTCAGTGTATCAACAAAATTGCACAAGTAATTTCATAAATAATAAAGGCATCTGAATAGTCAGAAGGGCAAACACCATGCTACACAACATTCTGCTGTGTGAGGATGAATATGCATCGTTTTAATGTTATGTAGGAGGGTAGATAGTAGTGCCCTTCATGAAATAAGTCGATCAATATGCAGACTGTTGCAGAATTTTTAAGACTATAATTACTGGTATATATATCATCTGATTATTTTAATATATACATCAATATATATTCGACAATATATGTTAGTGTTAAAAACTCTGCAGCAAACTGCATATTGATAGCCATGGAGTATGGCTTAAAATTAGATTTGAAAAAGAATGTACCGCACGTTCTTTTGATGCGCTACCATATATTTCAAACAAAATGTGTTTTCCAACTATTTTTAAGGATCGTTTTGCGCACTCAGAGATAGTGGATTTGGGTTACGCTGTCAAATGGAGTTTCACACAGCTATTTTGATCTTTTGTGCTTTGTTTATCTTAGCCCGAATTGTAGCGCTCCGGGGCCTGTTGTTGAATGAAGTAAAATCCGACGGTGAATATCCATCCTCACGCAGCATTCAATGCTGCGTAGGAAGTTTGATAGTGGTCGCCGTCATGAAGTACGGCTTAAAATCAAATCTGAAAAAGGATATGCCGGACGTTCTTTTATCGCGTACAGAATGAATATTTCAAACAAAATGTGTTTTCCAACTATTTATACGGATCGTTTTGCGTACTCAGAGATAGTCGCTGTGGGTTACGTTGTCAAATGGAGTTTCACACAGCTATTTTGATCTTTTGTGCTTTCTTTCTGTTAGACCGTATTGTGAATTGTAGCCCTCCGGGGCCCGTGGTTGAATGCTCCAATGGATTTAGCAACTGCACGGTTTCGAATGCTTATGGTGCGTTTCCTGATAGAAGTACCTGCAGGGCTGCCCAAGTCGTCTATCCTTCCACCGAAGATGAGCTTCTGGCCTCCGTCGCCGAGGCTGTCCAGAAGAACCAGAAGATGAGAGTTGTGACGCGCTACGCCCACAGTATTCCCAAGCTSGTATGCCCYGRYGGGGATTCYGGTCTCATTATCAGCACTCRCGATCTARACTATGTTGTCTCTGTGGACAAGCCCAGCATGAGGATGACGTTCCAGAGCGGTGTAACCCTGAAGAATCTCATTGATGTTGCTGCCAGWGAAGGCCTTGCTTTGCCTCATTGCCCTTACTGGTTAGGTGTAACTCTTGGGGGAATGCTAGGCACCGGTGCTCATGGTAGTTCCCTGTTTGGCAAGGGAAGTGCTGTTCACGAATATGTTGTGGGGATGAGATTAGTAGTCCCGGCTTCCCCTGTTGAGGGATATGCTAAAGTTGTGAGTCTTACTGAAGCAGACGAGGATCTCAATGCAACCAAAGTTTCGTTGGGAGTTATCGGTATCATTTCCCAGGTAGTAATGGCCCAGCAAAACAAATGAAACAAATTGAATTTCACAATGACCACGGAACACCATAAGGATTTATTCCACCAGCAAAAAACTTTATTTTGCCTTTAATTGGAATCGTTAATGCATAATTTAGTTTTGAGCATGTAATATTTAATGCAGATCATTTAGTTTTTTGCAGCTGATAAAATTGGTCATACTTGTTTGCAATAAGGGATTGCCAACGTTTTGGGTAATCTTTTCTTGATAATGGATAATGATAAAATTATCTGAAATGTGGAAAACTCTAAGAATTAGGAATAATCTTAGTCCAAAGAATTATGGAGAACCTCTAACGCACTCTCATTTGAAAATTCACGATGCACAAAAACATTGCACTTTTCAGGCGTTATGGCTTTATTAAGTGCTTCCACTTTTCTCATAGTTTGGATAGCGGATCTCCTATAAATATTGTTGCTCAGAGGCTATCAAAGGGATTGAATAATTTGGTGCTGTGATCGTTGGATTAATCTCATTAAACCTTTTTTTCCTGTGTTATGTGATGCAGGTAACCCTCCAACTGCAACCTTTGTTCAAACGTTCCATCACAAACGTTCAGAAAGATGATTCGGATCTCGAAAGCATGATTGTGCAGTTTGGCCTGGAACATGAATTCGGAGATGTTACGTGGTACCCTGCTCAAGGAAAGGTTGTTTATAGAGTGGACGATCGAGTGCCTGTTAATTCGGATGGGAATGGGGTAAATGACTTCATCGGATTTCGATCCACTTCAACGGCTCTGCTCGCCACCACCAGGCAAGCAGGTAAGTGAAAGTTAATGTCTAAATCCAGAACGATAATGGCTCGACCATTTTATTGTATTTTTTCAATTTATTTATTGAAATGAAGATTTTTTTCAGGGTATATTAGCTTGAAATCTGGGGAGAAATTGTTGGATGTAGATTAAAGTAATTATTTCTGTAAAATCAGAGTGTTTCCGAAGTTTTTCAACATGTTGAATCCATTTTTACATTAAAAAATAAAAAATAGATTATGAATAACAAAAAACAATGATTTGTGATAAATTTATATCACTTAAATCTGAAAAAAAAATCATTTTATAAAACAACTAACCAAAACTATACATTAACATATTCAGAAATTAAGTACTATCTGATTATGCAATCAGATAAATATAGTTTCATTAATGAAAACAATTTCTGTCTAATTTTTATGGGAAAATAAATAATCCTGGAACTTTATTTTCGCCTAACAAAAATGGCAGTTACTGAAAAGATAATTATCTATTGAAAACTTTGACAAGGCCAGTATGATGTGCTGTGTAAGTACCAAACTTTCACCGGATCATTATGGTTGCCATCTCTGCTTTGCTGAAAATTTCATATATATATATATATATATATAATTTCTTAGCCATTAATAAACACCTATAAGTGCATGACCAATATGATGCAATGAACGGAAAATTGAGAAAAACTTCAAAAAAGGCATGTCTCATATCTTACATCTAAGCTGCACTCCTCCGTACATAATGCTGGCCGAGTTAAAGTTTCCAATAAATGCAAGTCTGCATATAGCCTTTGCCATCTGTATACGCATAAAAAGCCGAAAAACTCCGTGAAAAAACGTACTTTTGATCATATCTACTATAATTTTACAGAGGAAGCTGAAAAAGCCAAGGATAGCGCTGACGGCAAGTGCGCTAGCTCCATCGCTCAGGTCACTACCATTCTCGCAACTGGTACAGGGCTGAAGAACAACGATGTTCTCTATTTAGGATATCCAGTAATTGGATATCAGAATAACATGCAAGCTGCAGGATCGTGTCTCAGCAGCCCGGAGGACGAACTGCTGACAGCGTGCCCATGGGATCCTCGGATCAAAGGATTATTCTTCTTTCAGAGTGGACTCAGTATCAGCTTGTCCAAGATCGGACCATTTCTTTCCGACGTTCGGAAGCTCCGGGACACGATTCCGAGCAGCTTGTGTGGGGTTGAACTGTACTCTGGTTTTCTTATGCGTTATATAAAAGCTTCGAGTGCTTATTTGGGAAAACAAGAGGATTCAGTAGACATCGAAATGACGTACTATCGGGCCAAGGATCCCAACAGCCCCAGACTGTATGAAGATGTGTTGGAGGAAATTGAGCAAATGGCGCTCATGAAATATGGAGCTCTGCCTCACTGGGGAAAGAACCGAAACATTGCCTTTGATGGGGTCATCAAAAAATATAACAAATATGATGCCTTTCTGTCAGTCAAGAACCAGTACGATCCTAACGGACTTTTGTCCAATGATTGGACTGACGAAGTTCTGGGAATAGCGGAGGCGGGAGTGATCATATGGAAGGATGGATGTGCTCTGGAAGGACTCTGCGTGTGCTCCGAAGACTCTCACTGTGCTCCTACAGAAGGCTACTTCTGCAAATCTGGAAGAATCTACAGCGAAGCACGTGTTTGCAGATTCCAAGGATCTTGAAATCATAGGGAACTTCATATCCCAGTTTTTGGTATCGCCTCAGGTCATTGAGATATTTTATTCTTTAGTTTCTGTTGAAAAAGGTTGTATCCACGGGCAGGGATAAAAAAAATTCGTTCATACTATTTTCAGGAAAAAATGAAAAGAAAAAAACTTCAATTATTCTCCGATGTTCGACTCATAAGAAAGGTTGTTTTCAAAAGACAGCAAGAATATGAAATGTTATTTCAAAAGAAAGAAGAAAAATGATTTCTACTTTAAGTGTCATCATGAATGTTATGAGTCTTTAGTTGTCTCGAACAGCCTGGTCTTTGACGAATGGGTGGATTTTTTTCGGCCTTCTCAGTCTTTAACGAATGGGTGTTTCTTTCAGCCTTTTCAGGATCATTCTACTGATTAGGTAGGGGATGCGTTTGTGTTTATGTTGGAGTCGACGTAAATGATTTCATATTTAAATCTGGGGGCGATCTTACAACAAAAAACAATGTAAATTGTATTCACAAATTATGTTACAAGGTCTATATTTTCATGCACCCTTTTGCGATGGCGTGCACCTCAGTGAGTGGGATCGTAGTTGCTTCTTTTTCTTAGGGCCGTAGATTATCATATGTCATTTACAATTTAGATTAAAACTAGCACAGCCTCTAACTCGCAGCTGGAGAATGTCGAAAGTTATTGGAAAGATAGAAAATGAAACACACTGTAGCCAGAAAATAAAACTCATTGGTAGCCAGAAAATGAAACGTTTGGATAGTTGAGCAAATCTAAAAGTGGTAATCTCAAAGGTTAATCATTTAAATGTGGCAATCATATAGTGCTACTGTAATTTCTTATGATTAGGTAAATGTTAAAAAGTAAATCACATTCATTGATTTGGGAGGACCATTAAGAATATGCCAACATCTTCAATTGTTAACCATTCAGAAATACAAGGAAGTTATGAAGAGTAAGTCACATTCATTGATTTGGGAGGACCACTAAGAATATGCCAACATCTTCAATTGTTAACCATCATATTAGAATTTTAGATTAAAAAGTGATTAATTGTGCCCATTGCCAATAGGGGTACACCTTTCGACATAATTATGTGGAAGGAGCATTACAACACAGAGAAGAATGAAACACCGAAATATGTGCCACTACACCACACCTGCCACCGCTAGTAA
Organism: Picea glauca; assembly: GCA_000966675.3. Lineage (NCBI taxonomy): Eukaryota > Viridiplantae > Streptophyta > Pinopsida > Pinales > Pinaceae > Picea > Picea glauca. The sequence goes on from JZKD02S2334068.1 coordinate 22,173, forward strand.
CTTGTAAGGACGTATGGGTAATTGCAGCAAGGTCATCCAGGGTCGAACCGGTTTAAAAAGAATGATAGTATCGTCTTAATCGCTCCTGTAATGCAGAATGGTTGAAAGATGTTGAGGCATCTATGCGTTTTAGTGTGAAAGGAGTGAGCAAAGATCACTTCAAGCTTATGCCATTGAGAGATAAACGGCTTCTTAGTGGTCGAACCCCTTGATTGAGGAAGGGCACCCAATTCCCAATTATTGATAATTATATTGACAATTAAGTTTATTATGTGTAATATAATTATGTCAATGATACATTGACAATTATGTTTGTTATTAGTAATATAATTATTTCAATAAACATGAGAGGAAACGTTTTAACATAACAGTAGATTTATTAAAAAGGATAAAATAGAGAAATACAAACCAAGCACATCAATCTCACACTAATATGTGTATATATGATGAAAAATAATGAAAAATAGGTATATGTAAGAGTTATATGTGTTCTAATTGTGTACCATCATAGCAAGTTAATAATTCATTTTCACAATTATTTTTATAAGTCCTTTTTAATGGAGAAATTATTTTTTTACATTTCTTAGCTTGTCTCTATCTAGTCTTTCTCAATGGTTTCATGAATATATTGACCACATTATCACATCATTTGTAAATCAATTACTTTTTATTGAAACTTTTTTCTCTCAAAGTGATGTTGAGTATCAATGTGTTTTGATCTTGCCTGATAAATTGGATTGTTTATCAATTCTATTGAGATTTGATTATCACATTTGATAAATATAGATACTCCTTTTAATGTGTCTTGCCTTAGCCAAATTACTTCACAAGTAGCATTGCACAATGTTTTATACTAGGCTTTAGTTGAGGACAAGGAAACAATACTCCAAGTAGCATTGCACAATGTTTTATACTAGGCTTTAGTTGAGGACAAGGAAACAATACTCCAAGACACAACTTTATATCCTAGACTGAATGCATATCTAATGGTAGATTTTCTATCGTCTGGATCTTGTGCCCAATGAATCTAAATAACCATCTTCCCTCCAAACCTCAATGCCTAAATAGTAATACATTTGACCAAGATCCTTCATTTCAAATTCATATGATAATTGTTTTTTAATCTCATCAATCAATTTTGTAACACTTTTTGTTATGATTAAATCATAAGCATACACTAAAATCAAAGCAACATCCTCATTTCCATCTTTCTTTATGTAAAAATTGGTATCACTCTTACTTTTGATGAAACATGGTTAGGCATGTGCGAGCTAATGATGATCTCTTATGATGTCTTAGTGGGAATGCAAACATTGAAAAACATCAATCTATATATGTATATATATTTTTACAATGAATTTGAATATGGTGTAAAAAGATGAAACCTAGGAAATCGAATTATCTTTATGAATATATATTTTTTATTCATAGAAATTGTGAATAATGATTTTCTCTAAGAGTGCTATGTTATTTTTCCAGCAAAATATAAAGTATATATCTCCGCTCGTGCATGCTACGAGGGTTTTAGTATTATCAAAACATTTTTTTTATCATAGGTATCAATCTCTTATAGTGCACCGTATAACTCATTTTAGAAACGGTTAAGCCAACAAAAAATTATAACAGAAATAAAAGAGATGTATTCTAGGATTTTGATATATGCGAAAACAAAAATAGATTAAAAATAATAAACAATATTAACTTAAAAAAAAAACTTTATATTAGGAATATGCATAGTTGTCTCTATGTATGTTTATAGTTTCATCAACAATTGATTTTGATAGTCTATAGAAAAATAACCTCAAGCAAAAGATATAGATAGGTATTCATAAAAAAAGTAGGTTTTTATCTATTTGCAGACTGAAACATTAGGTTTGTCATTCCGAACTTAAATTTGAGACAACCAAGTCATCATACACATGCGCTAAAGTTGTCATTCCTACCCGAAAAAAAATTAAAATGAAAATAACGCAAGTGTGTGGACCTCTCTCCCCCCTCTCTCTCTTTCATTATGACTTACAAATATTTGATTAGGAGATTCTTTTTTTTTGAGAAATTCTTGTAGCATTCATGTGCTCGGATTACCTATCTTAATCCCTGCATTCAACGATTTCAACAAAAAAGTGTACAATTGATAGATCGAGAGTACCATTCCAAGCATGGTCTAGTTAAACCAACTTAGATCTTATAAAATAAAATGAACATATAAGATACAAAATTGAACCCTTAATGAATATGTTGGTTACGATCAATAAATAATGGATAGGCTAGCTAAAAAAATGATTTAAAGATTTTGCAATAAGCTCAAAAATATAAAAGTGACAATAAAAATTTAACGGATTTCTTTTTATTGGAAAAAAATTATAAGGAAAAAGGGCTCAGCATTGGGCTATGGGGTCACTCAAAACCAAGACAATTGATAAAAAAATTGTCGGTGTATTCCCTCACGAGGGAGCTAGGGGAAAGGCACCAGAATTAGGACAGCTAGAGTCTAGACTAGTGGGGCTTGAATCAATAACTACAAACACCCTACAACTTACTAGTATTCAATGATAGAATTTAGACATAATAGAAAGAAATCATTATATTTTTTTTCTAAATATATCTAAGACAAAACAAAAAAATAAGAAGTTAGAGCTACCTCCTAACAACTTGACTTGTTTCTCTAACATGCAATATTATCCACTCCAGCATTAGATATCTAATCCACCCTCCATTGAAAGTAATCAATTTACCTAAAAAAATGAAAGACAATAACATGCAGTAAAATATTATTTTCTTATTCTCCAATAAATTTCCACCAGTTTACAAATCAGAGGTCCACCTCTATTATAGATGAAGAAGAGGCATGAAACCACTTATAAAACCATGGTAAGAAAATAATACCATGTGTAGAATAAAAAACCACGAGCAAAATGTTATTTTAGATGTGCTCTTACAAATATAAATATGATTTTTTTGTTTCTCATGGTGCACACCCTTTAGGAAGGGTCAAAGTGGACAAAACAATCTCAACTTCTATTTTTTTATGAAAAAAAATCATATTTCAAATAAAAATCCGTACTTTAACTTAAGTTGTGAATTAGACATGTGCTCAAACAGGAAAAAGGGTGCTCCACATATCAAATAATACTTCAATGTGTAATAATTACCTAAGATGGTGGGTTTAGACCCCTCAGGACATCATTAATTTGTAGTTTCCAAGTGACAATTTCCTAGTAAGCAATTAAATTAATTTTGACACATGTCTAAGTTTTACCTAGGAAAACATTATTAATTGTATTAAATGAGTTGATTCCGAGGGAAAACCCACATTTCCTAAGTTTTCAAGTAAGAGATAGGAAATTAATGGATATAGTGACAGAAAGGGAAGGAGGATGATCATGTGATGCTTCTCAAAGTTGTAGAGATGCATCGATCAATCTTTGTGTTTCTAACACTTCTTTTTCTACAATAGCCTTCTTGAGGGAGTCTTACTACTTCAGTCTGCACACACTTACCCTTTCTTTTTCTTTTGTTTGATCATTTATTTTAGGTCATTTTTTCTTTAGATAGTCATTTTGTTCTTATGACTTTGAAAGGGGGCAAGGGGGGGGGGGGTGTTGGGACCATAATGAAGTAGTTGTACTTTGTTTCTTTGTTCTTCACCTCTTTAGTCTTTATGGTTTTATTTGATTTAGGCCTTTAACTCAAACATTTTCTTCTAATCTTTGAGAAAACATACATGATGAGATGTTATTTTTTAATGTGGATGGAGACGAATTATACTTAGGGAGATGAAAAATGCTTCTATATGGTTATGATGTGGATTGTGCTATCGAGTTTGAAAACCTAATAGTGCGAGTAATATTGGGTTGGACACACTTTTAACAAATAAGACGTTCTTTGGGGTAATATGACGCAAGTGATAATATTTTGTAAGTTATGACATTCTAATCAACGGTCGCAAGGTAACTACAACTTCACAACATGCCAGAAGGTTATATCATCATGCCTAGGTAAGTATTACACATGAAGTATCTATGGAGTAACTTGGAGCATCAAGGCACATTGATATATGAGCATTTGCAAAAAAAACATCATGGTTCGTCGAACGATCGTCATGTTTCAATTAGAGAACGAAAGGACTCAATCTGGATCTGAGAAAAGATGCATGATATCTCATGCAAGAAGTTACATGATGTCGTTATAAGGGTATCCAAATTTTGCTACCCTTAAGAGGGTAACAGTTCTCAAAGTTGTAATCTTGGATGTGGGTGGTTGTTAAAACATGTATGCCAACTTATTTATCCTACCCTTATTATACGTGATGACTAGATGAAAATGTTGTAAAAACCCCATCCACTTGTAATCTTTGATTTATTGTAGTTTACTTTGGGCCTGCAAATACTGTAGTGGTTGGTGATCTATGTGAATGATGGTCTCCTTGCCCATCATATAGTGCTTCCATTTTTTCATAGCTTGTACTAAGACATATAGCTCCTTGTCGTAGGTAGGGTACTTGAGAACCGACCCATGAAATATTTTAGAAAAATTGTAGACGAACCTTCCTCCTTGCATCAAGACTGCTCCTAAGGCATACCCACTTGCATCTGTCTTCACTTCGAAAGGCTTCTGCAAATTTGGTAGCGCGAGTACTAGTGCTTAATGATCTTTCTTTTTAGCTCACCAAAGGCCTTATGTTGATTATTCCCCCACTAGAAACTCTTACCAATGGTTGTTATGGCGTGGAGTGGTGCAACTACCATTGAAAATGAAGCGATGAACTTCCGCAAGTATTGTGTTGTCCCAACAAAAATCCTAACTTCAGTGACATTTGCAGGAACTGACCATTTCATCATGGCCTCCATCTTTGAGAGATCTATCTTGAGCTCCCCTCCACCAATCACATACCTTGAATACACCAAATACTTCTGAGAAAACTCACATTTCTTAATATTGGACAAAAGTTCGTGCTTCTTTAGAGTATGTAGCAACTCCATAAGATTTGATATGTGCTCCTTCGAGGTAGCTCTCTAAGCCGGTATATCATCCAAATAAACAATAACAAATGAATCTAGATAAGGGCGTAAAACATTATTCATTGGTCTCACAAATATAGTTGGTGTGTTGCATAAACCAAATGGCATAACCAACCACTCATACAATCCTTGCTTTGTCTTGAAGGTAGTCTTCCGGGTATCTTCTTATATAACTCGTACCTGGTGATACATGATTTCAAATCCAACTTAGTGAAGTACTTGGCATGTTGCAGCTAGTCCAACAAATCATCGATCCTTGGCAAAGGGTATCGATTCTTTAGTGTAATCTTGTTCAATTCTCTATAATCAATACACATTCTCCAAGTATCATCCTTCCTGGGTACAATTATGATGGGTGACCCACAAGGTGAGGTACTTGGTCGAATAACACCCTACCCCAACAATTGTTGCAACTGCTTCTTCACTTCATTGACTTCTAGAACATATTGTCTATATAAACCAATATTCGGCAATGGGGAGTCTGGAAATAACTTTTTTTTGTGCTCCACATCCCTCTTGGGTGGTAGCCCTTTAGTCTCCTTGAACAATCCTCTGTATTCATGTAGCAACTCCTCCAATTGATATTTATGTTCTTTAGTACACCCCTCCAAGGATGCCTTCACTCTCATTAACTCATCATCAGACTGATTTTCTCTTAAGAAAAGAAAAACACATTTCTTACTAGAACTAATCAACTTCTTAGCTTGGTTGACACTTACGAGTGAGATATTTGACTTTAATTTATGTGCATTGATGATGTAGGACTTCCCATGCTTGATCATTTGGTATTGGTTGGCTCTCTGCATGAAGATTGCATCCCTCACATACATGTAGGGGATTCCAAACACTACTCCACATATGTCAAGGGGTACTACGTCAAATTCCACTTCATCAATAAAATCAACACTTATAGAAAATGTAATCTTACACTGTTTCATTACCTTTATCTATGCATCCTTGTTTACCCAACCCAATGGGTAGGGGCTAGGATGATCGTGAACCTCCAATCCAAGCATGTTGACTATATTTGTTACTATGAGATTAATCTATGAACCAGAGTCGAACATAGCATTTATCTAAGTCTTCTTAACCTGAATCTTGATGTGGAATAGCTTGTTCATCTCCTTCTCTTCCTCATGATGAAGGATACTCAGATTCACCACCTTCTACACATATGTGTAGAGAACCTTTTCATCCACATATGATCTACTTTCAACTTGATTGCTGGAGTATGTGGCTAGAAGGTTCTTTTTCTTTCCATCCTTATTGCAATTCTTCGAGTTTAGATCTTGATGTAGTTTTCAACACTTTTCCTTAGTGTGGCCATTAATGTTGCAATGATTGCAATGGTTGTTGGGATATTTGCATTGATGTGTAGTGGTTGTTGTCTTCTTATATTTTCCCCTTTTCCACTTCTTCTTCCTCTCCTTGGAAGCTTCTCGGTGCTCTTTCTGCTTCGAATCACTTAGTTGCCCCTTCTTTTGGCCTATATTTTCTAGCTATTGTGCATGTACACACACCTCATCCATTGTCCTTGGATTGAAGAGAAACACCTGCTTTCATATATGACTATGTAAAACCCCCACATACTTGAGGGGTACATCTAGGTTCTTGGGAAAGATACCTAGCATGATGGTCATCTTTCTGAATTCAGTGGTGTAGTCATGTAAATTCTACCCCTACCTCTTCCTGAAGTAGTTCCACTAGATCCATTGGTCCTCTACATACCTGATAGGGTAGAATTGGTAATTGATGAAGGTTTTTTAAGTCCTCCAACCTAGTTACTGTCGGATCACCCTCCAACCTAAATGTTTCTATGTGGCTTTCCCACCAGGTTAAAGCATGGCCCTCTAAATTCAATCTAGCAAATAAAATCTTATGCCCTTTATCTATATGGTGAATGCTAAAATAAACTCCTAATTGTTGCAACCAGTGATTCAGTTTTAATGCATCGATCTCACCTTTGTATAGATTTATGTCCACTTTGCTTCCATCTTGAATAGGGACTGTGAAGGGTTAATCACACTCGAGCTCGGCTGCTCTTTCTCGGATTATTTTCACGACTCATTTATTGAGCCTTCCCAATCTTCTGATTTCCCCTCCGATCCAATCTCTGATTTAGAGCCTCCATCATCTCTGAACAGTCTGATATTTCTTGCTAGAGACGCCATGTAGAGGTTCATATTGCAACCGATGTTGACAACTTATGCTTCCAACTGCTCAAATATCTCTTCTACTCGATCTCGAGGTTTATTATGAACAAACACATCCATCATTGCTAGGGTTTATGCAACTTATCTTTAATTTGATACTTGGTTCCTGCAACTTCCAAAAAATACCCAAAAGAAAAAATTGCTCTGATACCAATATGATCTGTAAATTGTCGTGGATATTCCACGTAACAGTTCGTCACAACAGATTTGATAAATAAAACCAAAATCTACCTATGAAGGTTAAATTCCTTTAGATTTCTAGAATATTTAGTTATTGATTTTTTTCTTATGCATGAAATAGATAAATTGTAGAAAATATATAACAGTAAAATACAATCACACACTATCCAGAAAATGACACATATTTTCTCCAGGAAACCCTTACGGGAGAAAACCCAGCTAGAATGTGAGACTGCTTTGCTCCCTTTTCTCTGGTATGGAAATAATGCAAGTACAAAGGCGAAGACATTCTCTATGGAGTTACCTAAGACCTGTGGCATGTTAGGCTACTACAGAACATTAACACCCTATGTTACACTCTCTAATTTCCCACTCCCAGTTTCTCTGCTCAACTATGGAACAAAATACAATAGTATAGAATGGAACCCCTTCTCCTCCTAGTGGTCTGGTATTTA
>JZKD02S2334068.1:36022-52914 GCA_000966675.3 Picea glauca
CCTATTTTGCATAAGAACTGCTCCAATTCCCTCACCTGAGACATCACACTCCAATATGAAGGGCTGCGAGAAATATGGAAAAGAGAGAACCAGACAAGTGCTCATTACCTTCTTCATTTTATAAAATGTCACCTGTGCCTCTTGGATCCACCTAAATGTGCCTTTTTTGGTCAAATCTATCAAGGGTGCGCAAAGATGAGAGAATCCTTTGACAAATATCATGTAGTAACTGCAAATGCCAAGGAATCCTTTCAACTCAGTAAGATTTTTAGGTGTTGGCCAATCAAGTATGGCTTGTATTTTTTCTTGGTGCACCTCTACCCGTTTCTCTCCAATAATGTGTCTCAAGTAAAGGACTTCAATCATCCCAAATTCACACTTTGACTGCCTAGCGTACAAGGATTGTTCCTCCATAATGCTCAATATTTGGTCTACATTCTTGAGATGGTCCTCCCAAGTTTTTCTATATATATGCAAGTCATCAAAGAAGACTAAGAGAAACTTCATCAACTGCTTGTTGAAGATATGATTCATGCATGATTGGAAATTGGTTGGCACATTAGTTAGCCCAAAGGGCATAACCATAAATTCATAATGAACATAATGACATCTAAAATTTGTTTTTGATAGATCTTGCTCCCTCATTTTGATTTGATGATAACCTCAGTGCAAGTCTATTTTAGTGACATAGATGGCACCATGTAGCTCATCCAATAGCTCATCTATCCAAGGGATGGGATACATGTTCTTAATGGTCTTATTGTTTAAGGCCTTCTAGTCGATGCACATGCACATAGTCCCATCTTTCTTCTTTACCAAAACCACCGAAGATGCAAAAGGACTAGAGCTTGGCATAATATGACCCATGTCTAATAGTTTTTTAATAGCCTTTTCAATTTCATCCTTACACATTTTTGGGTGTCTATAAGGAGTAGTGATAATTGGTTTTCTACCTTCTTCCAACTCTATAATATGCTCAAACTCCCTATCTGGTGGTGGTCATGGTGGAATAGGTTTAAAAACCTTGTTATGGCTGTCAATGATTCTATGTATGTCATGAGAGTAATGAGGATACCCCTCCTTATCCACCTGAACTGATATCAAACATGATGTTGCATATATAATGTCCTCTCTCCTGAAGATGGCCTCCATGAGCTTTGTTGTAACCACTTTAGGCACATTACCTGTCATTCCCCTCAAGGTGACCCTTTTTCCATTCTCCCCATTGAATGACTCTCCATAGTTTTATAGTTTGTGGTGATGGGCCCCAAAGTACTAAGCCACTATACTCCCAATATAACATTGGTGTCAGGTAGGTCCATCACATAAAAGTCTTGTGCTCACTCATATCCACCCAATGTGAGGCTCAAACTTGGAATGTACCTGTCACAAGGCATAATATTGCCCCCTGCTACCTCCACATGAAATCCTTCAAACTCTACTGTAGGAATGTGCCTCCTTTTCACCAAGGCCGAATCAATGAAATTTTTTTAAGCTCCTCCATCTATAAGGACAAAAACCTTCTGACCTTGAAGCACTCCCCTCATCCTAGAAGTACTATATTTGGGGACTCCACTGATGGATGCAATGGCGATCTTATTCTCTCCTATTGGGCCCAAATCTGTTTCCTCTCCCTCTTCACCTTGTGTGTTGTCACTGCTAGGATGATTTTCTTCCATATTATGTATGTGGCCCATCTCCTCTTCGTCCTCATCATCTGCAATCACCTCAATGTAGTGAACCTTTCCCTTTCCCATGCATTTGTGTCCTGGTTCCCAATGTTCTTTACATGTGAAGCATAGTTGTTTCCTCCTCAATTCTCTCCTAGTAGCGTCATCCATCCTCCCCTTGCCTCTATCCATTCCCCGTTGATCCTTTTACCCTTGATTTATTGGAGGTCTTGGAGTGAATTTGGATTTAGTTGCTGACCCCATCAAATCCATTGTCCTCCATATGGCATCCTGTAAGTTGGGGGGCTTAAAATCCTTAACACAACCTCATAAGGGTTCCAACAACCCTTTAGTGAAAGGCATCAACAATCTAGTTGGTGAGATATCAGGTACCATTACGACTATCCTATGGAACTCCTCAATATAAATCTTCGGTGACCTTGTTTGTTTGATCAGGATCTCCCTGATAAAACTTGTCAATAAGGCTTTGGGTGAACTCTGGACAATATGTAATCTGGTTGTGCCCCAAGGTATTCATGCCATGATACCACCAGTCATGTTATCTTCCCTTCAAATAGATTCCCTCATGGGGTTAAGCTAGATATAAGCATCCAATTTTTGCACCCAAGCCTGGGCAATAGATCTAGTTGACCCATCAAAGGTTAGTATATCCATCTTCCCTGCCCTGCGCTCCAACTCATGGTTGCTCCTCTGATAGTTTTTAGTCCTACCCTTGTATTTTATGCCACAATACTGATTCAATGTAACTCATCTCCTGAAGCCTACACTCAAAGATGCATACTCCCTAGCATACTCCTCAAAGTTGTCTTCAACTTATGGAAGGAAGTTGTCCTGTTGTTGAGCTTCCAAGAAAGTGATGATGTAAGGTCTAGGAGTAGCTCTATTGTGTGTTGGAACTCTGGAAGGTCCTCCTCCAAATATTTTTCCCTTTGTATGGTAGTGAGGATCCTGCTCATGGTGATGTCTATTTCCCCCTTAAGAACCACTAGCTTCCTTTTTCACATTATTGTTTGGGCCATCACCACCATGGTTCATCTGCATAAGGAGAAGAGAAATCTTTTCTTGGATAGCATTCAACCCCTCCAAGGTCTCTCCCATATCAAGATGTCCCCTGCGCATTGTCTCCTAGGTCTCATGTAAATGGTGTTGAAGGGTGAACTGTGTTGTGTCTATGGAGCTCTTCAACTCCTTTGCTATACCTGCTAAAACCTATGGCTCATTGTCATCACCTGATCCTTCCATTTCTTCCTATGGTTCCCCTATCTGTCTCCTGCGCCTTCCCATATAGATACCACTAAACTTTTTCATGTGAAAATCCCCACAAGCTGGGAGGATTTAATGCTCTGATACCACTGTAATGTTCCCAAGTTGTTTCTTGCTTGGAAACTTAGGTTTTTCACTGAGTTTTTTTTTGGTTGTTTATTTGTTTTGAATATTTGCCTTCCAGATTTGTGCTAGAAGGGTTTGGTGAAGTTTTATGGTGTGTAAATGATAAAAGTATGACAACATTCACATCTAATAGAAAAAACACAAGAGATATAACACAATGGAAGAGAAACAACTCCATATCTAACCTTTATTTAGATAATAAGAAGATCCTGATACAATAGATCTGCAGATATGAATAGATACAATAAGAATGACCAAGATGGAATGAATGTTGCTCCAACAAGCTCAAAGACTAAAGAGAATAGCCTCAAAAGGCGTCACAAAATCGAGAAGAAAGGGACAAGATCAATTTCTTCCCCTTCAATAGTTGGATCTCCTCTCCCTAGCTAAGTTGCGCACTTTCCTGTAGGCTATAGCTCACCAATATTTTGGCCCTCCTCCTCTAGGCCTCCAAACCACTCCAAAATAACTAGAATAGTATATCAGGGGAAGATAAACCCCTTAGCTAAGTCTCTTTCTGGTTGGAGGTGTTTTGATGCCTCAAATGAATGGATCTTCTTTCTATAGTGCACCCTCCTCCTCTAGAACTCATGCCAAGCTCCCAATAAAATATATGTCAAAGAAACCTCCTCCAAAATAGGCTAGGAAAGGCACTCTAGGCCCAACAACCAAATCCCAATTGGTTTTACCCTCCAAAACTTCCTCCTCTCTCCAAACTGAATAGATCTTCCTCAACAAGTGCGCCCTCCTGCTGGAAAACCCCCGCTGGTGCACATTATCCTTCTCCTTCCTTGTAGAACCAACATGTATCTGAATAGAATGGTGAGGGAGGGATCTTCCACCTCCGTGACCAAGCTTGGACTAGGAAAGGTGAAATATTTCACCACTGAGTTGATCTCTAGGGTTTGTTCTCCCAAGACCCTCAAAACGTCCTTAGCTCAAGAGCTCAAGATGAAAAAGTGAAAATGACAAGAATGAGGAGTGAGGCACCCTCATTTTTCCTTTATACCTCTGATCTAATTCTCACTTGACTTAATTTACCACCTTCTAAGGTTATCTCCTTTCTTTTCTTCATGTGTCCATTTTCCACTTATTTCACCTTTTTCCCAAAGTCACTTTTAAATTATAACATTATGCATAAGTGAACACTTTGGAGCCTCTTCGTCCCCATTTCTCATGAGACTATAGTCTAGTGGGGACATCTAGACTACTAAGTCTTTGTAATCCTCTTATCAAGAGGTGGGGGACATTACACTAGGTTAGGACTAGGATGAATTCTGTGATAATCTCCAAGTGAGTAGAATTAAAATCAAATAAGGACCACATAAACTTCATTGGGGATATAGTGCCAAGGGAAATTATAACAGAAAATAAGATTTTCACATTGTTGTTAAACAAGAGCATTACCTCAAGAAAGACCTTTGGGATAAAATATGGACATTAAATGTTTGGCCCAAAGTCTCGACCTTCCTTTGGCTAATAGAACACAACAAAATCCTCACTTGGGATTAGCCGAGAAAATGCGGATTTGAAGGACTGCCTCGATGCACTCTATGACAACTAGAAGTGGAAATCAATAATCATCTTCTTAGCAATTTCCATTTCACCAAGGCTCTATGGGATCAAGGGGCTACCATATTTAGAAAAACCTATAGAAATGGCACCAACATCCAAACCAGTTTAGAGCACTAGAGATCAAATTCCTTTGTCAATCATGTCCTTAAAAGAACATGGAAATTGTTCCTAGGCTTCCTTCTGTGGGAAACATGGAAGGAACGTAACCGCAAAATATTTAAGGAATATATGAAGAATGTTGAAGCCATATGGAACAAAATAAAAAAAATACATAACATAAATAATATTTAGAGGCGGATTCGCAAGCAAATGCACAAGATAACAATTTTAAAGGCCTGGAGCCTCATCCTTTCAAACCATAATTTCAATATATGGACCAAGTAATTGCAAGCTATCGGTATGAATGGGTGGACTCCTCCCCTACAAGCCTTCATCAAACTTAACTTTGATGGGACCTCAAAAGGAAACCTAGGACTCACAGGATATAGTGGCATTTTTTCGAGATGCTAGGGGTTAAATTCTTTGGATTTATGCAAGATTCATGGGGATAGACAACAATGATGTAGTAGAGATCTATGCACTAGCAGTAGGTTTTCAAATCTCCATTTATCGTGGATTCACAAAGGTAATCACTAAGGGATATTCCCAAATCATTCTTAAATGCTTAGAAATCTCCAATTTGGACTATCCTCCTGCGAGATTTCTAACAATTGGTGTTTCGAAGAAGGACTAGAACACATAGCCTCCTCTATAATCAACATTGTTGGCCTTGTACCCTTTCATATTTCATCTTGGAGCCAACATTGTTGTGAATCATCTAGACAGTGGGGGCGTGTGGCTCTACTAGGAATATTTAAACCTAGGTTGGCAAAGAGTATTAGAAGGCTCCTCAAGTAGGACTGCAGAGCTCTGGCATCAAAGGATATTATTCCCCCAGATTCCCTGAGTTCCTGAACTTGGTATCTTTCAAACACATGATACCAAGTACCTTTGGACAGTGGACCTATATTGGCAAATGAAAATGTTTATGGGACGAGCTATATTGGAAAGAAACCAAGCTTACAAAGAGAACATGTTGAAATTGGACGAAATGTATGTTCAACTGTGGAAATTAGAAGCAAAGGTGGATATCATCGCGAAATTAATAGGCAACCTTGAATTCTAAGCATTTCCTATGACCAAGGGAAGAATTTTGCAAATCCGACAGGTGCCAATAATGTAACAAAACCTTTCTAGGTGTTCTCATTCCATTCCTTCTTACTTAGTGATACGACAGGACAATCATCTCCTAGTTATGCTTGTTTTTGTTTTTTTGGGCTAAACATTATAGCTAATCTAGCTCAGACAATATGGACAAAAAACTTTTTTTTTTTTGTGGTTGGTATGGTTTCCCTAGTGGAAAACCAACGTACAATGATCATGTACAATATCTTTGTTTATGTTTAATATTAACTTTAAAATCTAGCTTACAAAAAAAACATAGAATTTCATTGAAGATAATTGTAATGATGATGATTGTTACTGCTTATTGAAATCAATTATGGTATGTTAGACCTTTAAAAAAATGATAAAGAACTAATTGATTTGTTTTAAGATAAAAAGATATTGAAAAAAAAACGGTCATAAATATCTATAGTTTTTGTGAGTTAATAGGTTTTGAAGATTGTTAGCATTACAAATATTTTGAAATTTAGATTTAATGTGAGTGTACCTATGACATTCTAAGAAAAGGTGCTTTACATACTTCACCTTCTTATTCTTAGTATCACAAAGATGACAAATTATTTCATCCCAAAGTGTCTTAAGATTTGTACTACACCATGTATCACAATGGAACTCGTGAGAGTTCATTCTTATTTAAGTAATGTTGATTATATTATTTTTTAACCTAGCCATAACAAAATATATTTTTGATTTAATGACCTTTTTATAGTGTTGTTGACGCAGGTGAAATTCGCTTCAAAAAACATGGGATCTCCCTGGTATGAGATCCTAATTAAACTCCACACCATTTGGAATAAGAGTCCCATTCATATTTTGGTGAGACTGTTATTATTGGTATGAGGTTGAATGAATGGTTGATGGGATGGGGGAATGAAAAAGTATGCAGATGCAATCTATAACAAAGGCAAAAAAATGAATCTACTCTATCATATCCTAGCTAGAAGTAGCAAATCTAACAAATAAACAGATAGGAATGCCAACAATCCCTGCATATAATCCTTTACTTCAAATAGTTGTTGAAAGGACAAAGATTGTTAGAACATACATAAACAAATACATGTAAAGAAAAATATATTGCATTAACTCATTTATGCCCACCCATTCGTCATCTCAAAACATTATTAAGAGAGATAAACAAAAATTGTAAAAGGAAACATATTCACGCAAGAAAAGTCTATTCATGAAAAATGTAATCTTACAACAATTCTTAATAATTGGACATGAGTTGGAAGTAGTTCCCAACAAAATAAACACCAGGAAAATGTGTTTCTCTCTCTGTCAAAATGGCCCAAAGGGCCTCTCACTATTACTTTCAAAAAAATAGTTCTCAAAAAATTTACGTAGTTGAAGTGCCTTTTCAAAATGGGTGCTTTGTGGTTTATATAGCTCAGCTTGATAAATGCTTCTTGTGACTTCTTGAATTCCAAAGAAGCAATTACAAGACTCTTCATTTTTCCTAATTTCGTTTCCTTCTAATTTATACAAATACAAAGAAATTATGAGATATACAAATTTGAATTTTATTCTATGCTTTTCCTTTGTCTTTGTCCCTAATGTAGGTAGCCCATGCTTCATGATGTACTAAAATAGAAATTATTCTATGATACAGCAGGGACTCTAGGAAAACCTCGTGAGTTGTTGAGTTTTCGGAGAGGGTCTTCGTGTCCCTTCTCAAATTAGCCATGAAATCTTGGATCATATTTTGAGCCATGGTTGGCCTTATGAGATGATCATCCATCAAGGCACTAGTTATTTTGAGTGGGGTTGCGACAACCATTTCCCTAGCTTGGATGTTCTCTTCTAACTTTGTGTAACCTATTCATCTAATTTTAGTTGGTATAGATCTCCAATTCAAGGAAGATGACTTTTTATGGTCAGTATGATGGCATCTTTGTGGAGTTTTGTACATATTCCAAGTAAAAAATTTAATCCCTTCTCTAGATTTTCCCCTACTTATTGAAAATTATCAAGGGAAACATAGTTTATCTCATATTCCCAGGCGATTATCCATGGCAAGTCCTCTAGGGCATTCAGATTGTCTATTTCCCATTGCTTCATCTCATCTAGACCTACCCTTATTCCGATGGATTCCATATTTTTGGTTTGAACCTTATCTAGTTGCGCCATGAACTGAGCGGCCTTTTTGTGGAAGCTTTACATTCAACATACATCTCTTTAGCCAAGTTATGGAGTTATTTTCTTACTTCTCCAACACTTGTTCTGGACTCTTGGACGTTGCTTCGTTCACCTTTGTAATATTGCACTTCTTCCTCCAGGATTCTTATTCTTTCTTTATCTCCTCTATTTTTTGCATCATGTTCCTCAATTTTTGTTTTGATGCTTGCGTGAAGGCCATGTCGGTTGAAGAAATAGAAAGAGGGTCATCTTTAATATTTTCTACTACAATTGTCTATGTTGTTACTAATAATAGGGCTACTCCAGGAACTAGTAGTTTTCTTATTTTCTTCTAAATAATCTTACCTGACTCCTTGTCAATTCTAAGAGAGTCCAAGTTGGCTACCTTTTAGGCCTTTAACGTTGTGTAAGCCCCAAGCCCCAACTCTCCCAAGAGGAAATTTCTTCTAATCACAGGGATGTTTGATGATGATCATGGGATATCAGTACCCACTGCAAGTTTTCTATGCATCTCTTCTTCCTCTGTTCTCTTTTGTGTTGTTTGTTGAGCTACAACTTCTTCTTCTACTACTGCTTCTTCTACTTCTTTCTTATTTCTCTCTTCTGTTGATGTTGTTGCCTCTGTTGTTGCTTCTGTTGTTTTTTCCACCATCATTGCTTCTTCTTCTTTTCTCTTTTGTTCTTATTCTTCTTTCTTCTTTTGTTTGGCTTCGGCTTTTAGTATGTTTTATTCCTCTAACTTATTTTTTCTGTCCTCCTCTCCAAATCTAGCTTTTCATTCATCTTGTACTATGCCTTTTTGTTGGGAGATGCTTCCCCTTCTGAAAATTACATCATCGTAAGTCCTTGCTCTTTGGTGGAGTTCTTCATCCTTCCAAACTTTTGATTCATAACTCCACTCGTACTTGCAGTTGTGGCAGTGTGTATTGATAATTTCCCGAGGATCATGACGACATAATCTTTCCTCACTGAAGTGAAAATAGTTTAGGGTGTCCACTTCTACCTAGGATTCCTTAATATACTTGAAAGAGTAGGAACCAAACTAGAGTGGCAAAGGTGGTCAGATCAATTTCTTGTCCCTATTCAGGGCTGCACCTACCCCATATATCACAGTCTAGTAGGTTATATCTTATAATACCAGTCTCTCAAGGACAAATTTAGGAAGCAGGTGTGGGGATTTCATGACACTATAGAGCATCTGATATATGTTCCATATTCAAGTGCGTACCAATCCCCGATTTTGCCTACAATGGCTTGAGCTTTATCTGACATGTAGGGTGCGGGTGAGAAAAACAATAGCTAAAATGGGGGAATAAGGAACTTGTCACAAATATTCTGATACTCGGTATGATACTTATGCTTCCAAAGAATCTTGCAATAGACATGGATGGGAAGTTCAGTTGGCTGCCACGCCCAACCCATCTCCTGGTATGCATGGACCAAACACATTGTATCTAGTAGATATGAGGCCATGTGAAAATTGAGATATTTCCCAGGGGCCATATGCTTTGCGGTTGAGATGATTTGTGTCAGTGTTGAAGATAAAATTTTATCCCAATTGGAGGATCAAGAATAGTGTATGAGAGGCATCCATGATATTTTAAACTTGCATGCATTTGGCTCTCCATAAAGTATGCATATCATGGCCACCACGTACTGGTATGATAGTTTAAAAAAAAATGTCGATTAGTCTTCTGAAGTCCTGGTCTTGAATTTTTTATTCAATTCCCACCAACTTTTCATGAGGTCCCTGGGTTTGTGAGAGAATTACTTTACTAGTTCACCATCCAATGTTGAGTTTCCTTCAACTAATTGATATTATGTAGTCATTACCGAAGGCTGAAAAGATGTCACTGATTTTCCATGTGTATTGATTATCAGTCTATCCTCTATGTGAGTGTGCTTAATGATCCAAGAGATGGCTTCTACACAAGGAAAAACTATCGCATGAATTGTTAGCTTGTGCATCTTGGATTTTTTGATAGCCCATTCTAGGTCAGGGTATTTATCAGACAACTAGGGGAAAATATGGTTATTGAACATTTGATAGACTTCTCCCCACTTGAAAGATATGTCTTTATCGATGAAACATTGATTATCATTGTAAACCAACCCAAGAGTGTCAATCTCATCCTCTTCTTCTCGGTTGGACGAGACCTCAACAATAAAGGTCTTATCAGGTTTCTCGACCTTTCCTTTGCTTGGAGACATGATTGAACCTGCAAGAAACACATTATATTTCAAGAAACACATTATATCACAATAAATCGACTTTGTCATTCGTTTTAATAAACTCAGATAATAAACATGATAAATATTTGGAAACCCCTTTATTGCAAAAACTTGAGATTTAGAGATCTGTGGACTAAGAGTCATCGTGGTCAGAGCTCTGAGAAGAGAAGCGTTCACTTCTTTGATATTAAAGAATGTTGGAGTTACTTCACAAACACCTATGATTTCTTTTTCCTAAGGTTATTCCTTGTTTATTATTCATAATTAGTCATTATCCAATCTCTTATATTTTAGGGGAGAATATTCCACCCGAAGAATATTCTCTTTCAGTTGACATTTCAGTTTGACTAGTTGAGTTGAGTTTAGATGTTGCATTGGGATCATCACCATGCTAATTCGACCTTTCCTTGGGATCATCACCAAATTTTCACATTAGCCTTGATTCCCTAAGTTAACTCCTCACTACTCACTGTTCAGTCAGTTAACTGAAGACTAGTTGACTAGTTAACTCAACTAGGTGGCAGTTCACTCCCGTAACTGCCTGGGAGACTAGAATAGGTGGTATTTCACTTCTGTAACTACTAGTGTGTGTCCAGATCACTCTAGACCACCACTATGGTGACTTGGTTCACCTCAAGTCGAACTCATTGAATTATACAAAGTATATCATGTGTAAATTATTCATTATTTACAACGGTTAATGAGAATTCTTTCTCTCCTTCTTCTTCCTTCTCCAATTCTCTCTGCAAATGTGTGTATTATTGTTTAGCTAGATCTATTATTTGCAGGTTCAACACATTTACATGGTATCAGAGCCGATAGACTGCTAAGCAAAATCTACACCAATTTTTTTTGCAAGTACAAAAGATTGAAGGCATCAGAAAGATGGAATTCCAAAAAGAATTCATTCTTACACCTTACAATTATTTTGCTTGGAAGGAGAAAATAGCCATACATCTCTGATCCAGAGGGTTGTATAGGTTAACCATGAATACAAGTACATATATGACATCATCCATAGAAAAATCCAAGTACTTAAATAGCATGGATGAGGCACTCGGAACAATTTGTAGTTTTATTTCTCCCGATCTCCTTTTTCATATATCTTCCTGTAAGACTCCCAATGAAGCTTGGACCATCTTGGAAGGGATCTTTGGAAAACAATATGAGATGAGGGGACACATGTTGGAGGTGGATCTTCTCACATTGGATCCAAAAAGCTTCGAGAATATCCAAGATTTCTTTACAAAATTCAAGGATTTATTGTCGCAACTCAAAGCTTGCGGGGTTGATAAATCGAAGGAGGAGAAACAAATGGTTCTCACCATTCTCTCCAATCTTGGTCATGAATTCTCAGTATTTGTATCTACATTCCATATTGTCAGATTCGCCTCTGGAGCCACCTAGAAGATGCCTTCTCTTGAGGACTTTATTGAATCCCTAACACAAGAGCAAACCAAGCTCATCAACATGGGCGCAATCAAAGGCCCAAGGGTGCATGCAATTACTTTGCATGATGGCAGCCACAAATATCAGAAATCTAAAGATAAAGATAAGCGGAAAGCTCATGCACATACAAAGAAGGAAGGGTACACAAAACCCTTCACCGATGCCTCTGGATCCAAAGGAGAAAAGGGAAGAAAAGAAGAGAAATCCACATACTATCACAAAGGATTCCATTCATAATCTGCATGCATGCAAAAACAAATAGATATGATGTCTCAGATACTTCAACAAAACAACCTTGGATATCGCATCCCCAAGGGTGCAAAGAAGAAGAAGCCAAAAGATCTGAATTCCAAGAAAGACAATTCTAGCCATGCCTTGATTTCCATCAACTCCTCTCCCGATGCTTGGATTGTAGATTCAGGAGCATCACATCACATGGCTGCCTCAGAAGCAGTATATTCTTCTTTGGATGCATGCAAAGGTCCTCCTATCCTGATGGGGGACAACTCTTCTATTGAAGTCACCGGAAAAGGAAGGATTGAACTCACCAATTGAAGCTTCGAGAATGTGTTGCATGTTCCCAAGATTTCTCTCAACCTTCTCTATGTGTATCAGATGAAAAATTACGACACCGGAAAGAAAGTCATCTTCACACCAAATTTTGTGGACATCTACGACATGAAAACCAACTCCAGGGTTGCTACCGATGAGGTAAATCATCAGTCTAGATTGTATACATTTTCTGAATTCATTGAACCTGATTCTGCTTTACTGCTTACTCATGCTGATAAAAGTTGTAGGATATGGCACAAAAGGTTTGGACATTTGAATTTCAGATACATGCAACAACTCAGCAAGCACAAATTAGTTGATGGTCTACCAGACATCCATTTCTCCAAGGGAGTATGTGAGAGATGTGTTCTCGGAAAACACCCTCAAGAGAAATTCGACAAGGGAAAGTCTCATCGAGCTTCCGCACCTTTATATCTAATCCACAGTGACCTCATGGGTCCTTTTCCGCATCCATCGATCAAAAAAGCAAGGTTTGTTCTCATTTTTGTTGATGATTTCTCACATTTTACATGGATCTACTTTCTCAGGCAAAAATCCGAGGTCTTTCAACACCTCAAAGATTTCAAAGCTTTGGTTGAGACACAATCCAGAAAGAAGATCAAAGTCCTCCGAACTGATAACGGGGGAGAGTATGTGAATCATGAGATCCACAATCTTTTCCATGAGGCAGGGATTCATTTGCAGCATACAGTTCCCTACACTCCGCAGCAAAATGGAGTTGTTGAGTGGAAAAACTGATCTCTAAAGGAGATGTCATCTTGCATATTGCATACAAAGTCACTACCATAGAGACTATGGGCCAAAGCACTTAATTGTGCAACATACATCCAAAACAGATCTCCCCGTAGATCTTTCAAGGATAAGATCCCCTACGAGGCTTGGAGCGGCCTCAAATCGGAAGTGGCCCATTTTCACTTTTTTGGTTCATGTGCATGGGCCAGGATTCCCTCTAAAAAGAGGAAGGCACTTGATCCAAAGAGAAGTGAGTGCATTTTTGTTGGATACCCCGACGGTGTGAAGGGATATCATCTTATTGATCTTTCCTCGGACCGGATCATCATTGAGTGCAGTTTCCAATTCGAGGAAAGTGTCTCGCATGTACCTCAGCAACCGCATGTAGACACCTTCACTCTCCACATGTTTGATATGATGAGCATGCACATGCTGACTCTTCTTCAAATGAGAGTTTTGATTCAGAGGACTCAGATGATTTAGATTCATAGTCAGTACAATCAGATGCAGAGTCAGAGCATCCATATGCAGTTGCAGAGCTAAAGCAGAGGCCTAATTGGGCACAGACTACTCTTCAGGATGCAGGGGATCTCGTTGGTGATCCATCCAATACTAGGAGGACTCGATATGATTTTAAGGAGCCTCATGTTGCACTCACTGCCACTGAACCATTGCCTTCGAGGCATCTTTTCTTGGTTCAGTCTTTAGATCCACAGTCTCATGGCGAGGTTGTTGGAAATCCCTTTTGGAAATCCGCCATGTAGGAGGAGTACAACTCCCTCCTCGAGAACCAGACTTGGGATCTGGTTCCCCTTTCTTCTAGGAGGAAACTTGTCAGATGTAGATGGATCTACAGGACCAAGAGCACAGTGGATGGACATATCAGCAGATACAAAGCTAGGCTTGTCGCCAAAGGCTTTCAGCAGGTTCATGGTATTGACTATGATGAGACCTTTGCTCCAGTAGCGAAGATGGATTCCATACGATTGACACTTTCCATTGCGACAACCAAGGGATGGGAAGTCCATCATATGGGAATGAAGAATGCATTTCATCACGGTGGTCTCTCTGAGGAGATCTACATGGTGCATCCCCGGGGATTTATGCAGGACTCATCTTTGGTCTTTCGATTGAAGAAGTCACTTTATGGCCTCAAGAAAACTCCGAGGGCATGGTATGCCAAGATGGACTCCTACCTATTGTCACAAAACTTTTCACATTGTAAACCAGACCCGAATGTATACATGCTCAGGACGGTTGATTCACTTCTACTTTTAGTTATGTATGTCGATGATTTGTTGATCATCGATTGCTCGACTTCAACGATTGTTGTAGTCAAGAGGATTCTTCATGACAGGTTTTTGATGACAGACATAGGTCCACTACACTTCTTCCTTGGACTTGAGATCAGTTAGGATGCATCAGGCATCAAACTGTCTCAAGCCAAGTATGCACGAGATCTCCTTGAGAGATTTCACATGACAGATTGCAAGTCTGCTCTGACTCCTTTCCTATCATGAGTCAAACTTGAGGATGGCAGGGAGACTTCACTGGTTGACAACACACTGTACAGACATCTAGTGGGGAGCTTGTTGTATCTCACACACTCCAGACCAAACCTCTCATATGAAGTTGGTGTAGTTTCCAGGTTCATGCAGGAGCCACATGAGCTACATTGGAAAGCTGCAAAGCGTATCCTTCGATATGTACAGGGCACCATCACCTTTGGGATTCATTATGTAGTAGACTCAACATTAGATCTCATTGGTTTTACTAATTTCGGTTGGGCTGGTGATAGCATTGATCGCAAGTCCACATCTGGTTACTCACTCAGTCTTGGTTTTGGGCCTATCTGTTGGTCGAGCAAGAAGCAAGATGCCATTGCTCTATCTTCAGCCGAGGCAGAGTACAAAGGGATAGTTAACATAACCATTTAGTCTACGTGGCTACAAAATTTTCTCACTGAGTTGGGCATTCAGTTTCATTGGTCGATCATCATCTGGTGTGACAACCAGAGCACTCTAAAGTTCTGGAGAGATCTAGTTCAGAGGCAACAAATGAAGCACATCGAGATCCACATGCACTACATTCGGGACTTAGTACACGAGGGGATCATCAACTTACAATTATGTCCTTCAGCAGAACAGATGACAGACATTTTCACCAAGACCTTCACTGAGCATAAATTTCATTCTCTACGAGGTCGACTTGGAGTGAAGGACACAGTTGCTTAGCAACTGTAGTTCTTATTTTTACATACATTGTACCTTGATGGGGGGGTTTTCCCATGAGGTTTTCCTTCTTTACTTACTTTATTGTCAGTGTATCTTTTGTACTTGGGTACCTAACTGTAACACACCCACTATCGTAAATTAAATTTTTTTTGAATTAATCTCCCACACATGAGAAATCTCCAGAAACCTGCGCTTGCAGAATGCCAATCCCTGGTTCAATATCGGGATTCAGGGTTTCGGGGGTTGCAGTGTCGAGGTGCACATGTACCCGGAACTCCCGAACCTCCGATACCTGATGTGCTCCTAGAGTATTTGGCTTTCTGGGCTAAGTCCTGGTCAATACGACCACCACGTTCACAAGACCACAGTCTTAATTCTTGTCGGGGTTTGGCGCCTTTCCATGTCATGGCACACAAGTCCCCTGGGCTCTCGACGCACCTTTACACTCGCAAGCCCCCTTGGCTATGCCATGGTCCATGTGACCACTTACCATATGACTGTCACCGTATAACCTCCCATCGGGGTTTCGGCATTTGTGATGACATAGAACACATATACCCGGGACTCGCGACATCCCGATTCCCGAGTCTCTCTGGATGCTCGACACGTGTCCCTTGGATCAACAGCTTATGGTGTCGGGAATTCGCATATCGTGGTTTCGTAATGCAAGAGTTTCATGTCCTTGAAATCCCCGATATGCCGAACCCCGACTCTCTGGGATCTCTCGCCACGCGTCCTCGCTGATGGACGGTGTTGATCCTGTCAGGAAACCGCGGGTCGCGATTTCCTGTTGTGCACATTCCATGTCCTTAGAGACTCCGATCTTCCGATGCGTCAAACTTCGATGGCTCCTTGGTCTTTGACACCTATCCCTCGGATGGACGACTCAGATCTCATCGGTAAATCAGGGATCGCGATTCTTGTTGCACAATTTCCTTACCATCGAAAACTCCGATGAACAAAACTCCGATGGTGCCCGATCCTTGGCCATCTGTCCTCGCAGACGGACGGCCAAGATTGATTCTCGGGGTTTCGGGACTTATGATGCCCTGGTTCTCATGGCCTCGAGGACTTCGATTTCCCCGATCCACGACTCTACGGGATCCTCTGACACGCGTCCTCGAACAATGGACGGTCCAGATCTGAGCAGGAAATCGCGTATCGCGATTTCAATATGTATGAGTCTTTTGTTTCCGGAGACCCCGATTTCCCGATCCACGACTTTCGTCCGATCTTTGACACCTGTCCCGTGTGAACGGACGACTCAGATCTTCTCGGTAAAGCACAGATCGCGATTCCGGGTGGCAAGAGTTCTAGGTATTCGAAACCCCCGATATGCCGAACTTCGACTCTCCGGGATCCTCTGCCACGTGTCCCTACTGTTGGACGGCCCAAATCCTATCGGGAATTCGCGAATCGCGACTTTCTATTGCAACGGTTCTACACTCCTAAATTCTCCGATGGATGAAATCCCGACGACTCCCCAGAACGCTGACACGTGTCCTGCCGAGATCAACGGTTAGGACTCTTCCTCTGCACACTAGAGTTTAACTCCGGCGCATCTTCTCGAGATTTGACGGTTGTCGAGACTATGACCTAAGATCCAACGGTTCAGATCATTTCCTCGCATGTCTACCCCTGCGCTTAACCCCTGCGC
>JZKD02S2334068.1:85012-104201 GCA_000966675.3 Picea glauca
CTCAACAAATCTCTATCTCATTTAGTCTCACAAGATAATCATATGGAGTACCACATCGTCTCAATTCTCTACACAAAGGAGAACAATAAACCCATCACATGAGATCCTTCACCCCCCACAAAGGTACAAATTGTTTCACCCAAAACAACACACCCATCACCTGGAAATCTTACCCACACAGGAGCACACATCGACCCATGCCCGTCCCAGAGAGAACAACCACACCCACACCAGGGCCATCTTCCCCACACATGGGCACACCACGTTCCATATCCGTCTCAGAGAGGAACAACACACCCATCTCATGGGCACACCCAACTCATGGGCTCTCTCACAAGTCGACTCACTCAGTCTATGTCCTGGAGGATGTCTCACGCAGCTGTAATCATCAACACTCCCTCTCATCTAGGGATACATTCTCCACCAGACCAAGTTTCTCAAGGAAGTACTCGAACTTCGTCTTGGAAAGTGATTTGGTGAAATATCTGCAATCTGCTCATGTGTAGGAAGGTATTGCACATGTATTGTTTTTCTCTGCACCATGTCTCTGATATAATGATATTTTATCTCAATGTGTTTCGATCTATCGTGAAACACAAGTTTCTCAGAGAGCTTCACACAACTTTGTTTATCACAATGCATAATGGTAGGATCCATCTCATGATCAAATAAATCTGTCAGGAGCTTGTGAAGCCACACTGTTTCATGGACTACCACACTCAATGATGTATACTCTTCTTCTGTGGTACTCAAGGCCACAGAGCTATGTTTCCTACTGCACCAGGAAATCATGGCAGACCCCAAGGTAAAACAACAACCAAATGCGCTCTTCTGGTCCACTGCACTCCCTACCCAATATGCATCAGCATATCCCTGCAAACTCAAGTCTACACTGGAGGCATATCTCATGCCATATCCAACTGTGCCTCATAGATATCTTAATACATGCTTCGCTTCTATCCAGTGAGTCTCTCTCGGTTGACTCATGAATTGACTAAGTACATTCACTGCATAGCATATATCAGGACTGGTGTTAACCAGATACATCAATGGTCTAATCAGTTGTTGGTACAAATGTGGATCAATCTCTCCTGAATTAGTAGAAGCATCATTCATTTTCACCATGGTTTTGCACTATGTTATACTAAACTTCTTCAATATATCCACTGTATATTTTCCTTGACTCGGGAAAATCTCATCATTTCTCTGCCATACTTCTAGTCTCAAGAAGTAGTGCATAATACTCAGATCCTTCATCTCGAAATCAGAAGTCAATTCTCGCTTTCATTCAATAATAAGTCTTTATGAAGTGGTAAGGAATAAATCATCCACATACAGGACCAAGATCAGGCACTCATCACCTACAATATGATAATATAGGTTTGCATCAACAACACTCTTGCTGAAACCCAAACTCATCAAGAATTCATCCATCTTCTCGTACCAAGAACGGGGTTTCTGCTTTAGTCCATACAAGGCTTTCCTCAACCTGTACACATGAGATTTCCCGTCGTATATCACGAATCCCTCTGGTTGCTCGATGTAAACTTCTTCCTCAATCTCACCATTGAGAAAGACTGTCTTTACATCCATTTGATGTAGTTTCCAACTCATGGATGATAGTATGGATGGAAGTGTATCAGGCTATTGGATCAAATGTCTCATCATAGTCAACTCCCTATGCTTGTGAGAATCCTCTGGCTACAAATATCTCTTTGTATTTCTTCACACTTCCATCAGTTGCATGCTTGATCTTATAGATCCAATTGGAAGTCATTACAGACTTCCCTTTTGGTCTCAAAACAATGTCCCATACATCATTCTTCAATATGGATTGATATTCTTCTATCATGGCATCTTGCAATACTTTCTCACCTGTCACTTCTCCATGAAAAGAAGGCTTAGAATCAATGATGTGGCTCATGGCTGAAAAGTAGCTCGAAAATATATTTGGTCTCTTTCTCTCTCGGGATGTGCCTTGAGGGGTTGCATGTCCCTCTGCCTCCTACAGAGTTTGTCTATCCTAGGAAGGCCTTTTATGCCCTACTGCAATATCTTTGGGGATATCAACTGGAGCAACTAGATCAACTAGAACAACTAGATCAATGGGAATAATGGATGTCTCTCTCTGAACTATTGAAGGGGGAGAAGGTATTGTCTTACTATCAATCTCCATCTAAGATTCTCTGGATCTTTGAAAATATATCTCTTCTTCAAAGATAACATCTCTGCTAACCTCAATCTGTCTCTAACCAAGGATGTAGATCTGATATACCTTCGAAGATTCATTGTATCCCACAAATATACCCTTTCTCCTTGAAGGGTCTAGTTTGGATCTCTTCTCTTTGGGCACATGAAAATATACTGGGCACCCAAATATCCTGAAGTGTCCAATATCAGGCTTCACTCCGGTGAAGGATTCTTTGGGAGTTATGTTCTTCAAAATCTGGTGAGGACTCATGTTCTGAACATATATTGTTGGCATGCATGCTTCTTCCCACAGAGTCATAGGTAGACTCTAATCATGTATCATCGCTTTGGTTGTCTCGATGATGGTTTTGTTCTTCCTCCTTCTCAAATGGTTTTGAATCCCTCTGAGTCAAGTGACTCCCTCTGAATTCTGAAGGGTAAACATCTTCCTTTGTTGTTAACCTGCCTGGAACAAGAAAACAACTGAAAGGAAACAAGACAAGAATATCTCCTAGAGGAGAATAATGAATACATCTCTAGAATCAAAACAATTTAAGGATTGTTGTCACAACTACAATCCAGACTTTCAATGTAGAAAACTTTTAGAAGTGTAGGTTTAGAGGCATGATAACTAAAACAATCAAACCTAGAGTCTTCACTTCCAGTGAATTACTCCCATGAATGCACTGAGATCCTTCTGGATCCATGATTGCAGCAAAGGTTCCTTCCTCCTGCAAGTACTCTCATGACAATGATACAAATAATATATACAAGTGCATACCTGAGAGTGTTGATATGAATTCTCCAATGGCACCTAGATGATCTCTGATCTCTGACATCTTCATGAAGAAGATATCAATGGTGTCACCCTTTTGTCATCTTGATATTTTGAAGTTGGCCCTTCAATGTAAGGGTTTGAGTAGATGATTATCTTCCTTGACATCATCTTCCTTCCTTTATTCCTTCTCTGCACTGGTAGTTGTCTCTGGTAAACCTTTTTGTATCACACACAATAAGTCTTCCTCTTCAAGGGTGACCTGAAGTCTTGACTTCTAGGAATTAAAGTTTCTTGATCCATCAAGCCTATCTTCCACCAAGGTTTTGTTCATCATATTTTCAGATTCTTCACAAACCCTTGCCCACTGGGCTAGAAAACCTAACGGCTAGGCTAGGCTAGCAAACTTAGGTTTTGTTGGGATTATGACTGCCAAAAATAAGCCTTGAAAGTCATAGGAACAATGGTGAGTTGAAAATATCCTTCAATGACCTGCAAAAACCCTAAATATGGATTTTCTACAGAAAATTGCGAAACCCTATGGCCAAAAATTCAAAATTCTTGGAATTGTTGAAGCTTGATGGAGGTGCGTTGAAGGAGGTCGTACACTCCCATACAATTTTTAGCCCCAACGTTTCATTATTAAGTGTTGAAACTACCAAACAAGTGAGGGTCATACCTTTTTCTGGAAACCCTAGGAGGGTCGTATGGTTCTGCAAAAGAGAGAGAGGAAGGCTTGCTTGAAGCTTGTGCAATGGCTTATTCAATACCTAAGCTCTGAAACCATGTTGAATTTTCACTAGGCTAGGCTCAAGCATGAAATTTATTTCAATTTTAACTTTTACTTGAACCATAGACAAATGCAGCTACACCATTAACAATTGTTGCAATAGCCAAGATCACAAGAAGAAATACCATGCACAAGAACACAAGAAATATCATGCGAAACCCTTCTCAACAAGGGAAGAAAACCCACCAATCCTTTGTTATATTCTTCAAGAGAAAGACCTCCCACACCATAGGCCTAGCACACAAAAGGGTGCTCTCCAAAACCAAGAAGGCTAGCACCCAAGAGAGGTGCACACTTCAGCCCTAGAATATGTACTTGCTGAAATTTCCAAAATGACATGTGTGTTGTGTTTCCTCAATGGGGAAATCAACTTTATTTATACTAGATTGTACACATCAAAAGTGGTGTCTATTGGCACAATAGGGCCGACCTCAATAACTCATAATATAATTAATAATTACCATATTAATTATCTTTCACTTTATGGTGGGGCCAACCTGTACCCTTTACATCACAATTAGGGTTATAGGTAAATCTAACTCTTAGACAATATAGCAAGGGATCTCACACAACCACTAGTGCTCAACCACTAGGGGCATGTCCACCTGTGCTCAGCCACAGGGACATCCAACTCAATAGATCTCTAACTCACTGAGTCACACAGGAGAATCATCTGGACACACACTCACTAGTGCTCAGCCACTAGGATCACGTCCACCTATGCTCAGCCATAGGGATGTCCTACTCAACAGATCTCTATCTCATTGAATCTCACAAGAGAATCATCTGGAGTACCACATTGTCTCAACTCTCTACACAGAGGAGAACAATAAAGCCATCACATGGGCTCCTTCATCCCTCACATAGGTACACATTGTTTCATCTCAAATGACACACCCATCACATGGGAATCTTCCCCACATAGGGGAACACAACGTTCCATCTCCGTCTCAGAGAGAAATGACACACCCATCTCATGGGAATCTTCCCCACAGATGGGCACACAACGTTCCATATCCGTCTCAAAGAGGAACAACACACCCATCTCATGGGAACACCCAACTCATGGGCTCTCTCATAGGCCTACTCACTCAGGCTGTGTCCTGGAGGATGTCTCAGACAACTTTAATCATCAACAGTTGTTTGGGTTCCTCCTATAACCATCCAAGTTCCTTCTCCATGATAGGCATCTTAGCCTCCACCCTCCACTTAAACAATACATCAATATTATCTAAGGAAATGGCATCCACATATGGTGTTCTATCCATTTTCTTCAACTGTAGTTAGAGATTGTAATGGACATACACCAAGTCATTGATATGTGAGAACTCCAACCTATAAGAGGGTTATAAAAATTTTAATGAGTTTTAACTTTTGAGGGTCATAGACTCATAAATTATAATAAATGTAATTGCTCTATTGAAGTTCTAACCTAGTGCATTTCTTTGAGTGTATTTTTTCATATACACTCCAATTACGCTCACATCTCGAAGAGGTACAGTTTTGACTCGGGATTCAAATGGAAAATCTTTGTAAATTTGGTGCCCTAGCAACATACTTTCGCCACCAAACATATACAACAAATGAGAAGGGAAGAGAACATAAAGAAAACATAATTAAACTTTAAAATAAATTTTAAAACACATAATTGAATTTTAAAAATACAAAGTTCTAAATTGAACTATCTTCTAAATTATAATGACTTACGTGGCATTGCAATGGTCCTTGCAACAATATCATCTTCAAAGACAAATAGTCTAGTATCATTCCAAGACATATCCATCTCGCAATTAATTTCGATGTGAATCATGGCATCAGGTACCATCCTTTGAAGACAAGTATGGAACCCTTCCATCACCTCGACATCAAAATAAAAGTTACATTTGTAGGAAAATTTGGGGATGAGGAAAATTGTTGTTGTATGAATGGGTCTATGGAGCATCCCAGTCCACCGAGCATCAATTAAATCCCATAATAGCATTTGTCTACAGAACTTGTGGCTACCCTTTCCCACATAATAATCCTGGATAGATTCTTTGGCCCTATCCATGGTCTCATACAAATAGCCCATTGTGGGATTATCACTATCAACCAATCTCGGAACCCTTAACAAAGGTTCACTTACTGAGCACACTTCTACCACTCCTTCCTAGAAGGATTAGTTGTACACCAATCTAGAAATGACTTTCCCATCCTCTCTCCTACTATATGTAGAATCCCACCACTCATCACAAACAAACATTTTCTTCAACTCAAACTGACATTGAAGCAAAGACTGTAGAGTAAGGAAGTTGGTGGCAAAATGAGTGATTACAGGACACCGCGAATCCCTGTTTTTGGTGTGTCTCCCCATGAGGCTAAGAATGAAATTATGGTTATATATGAACCTGGGGATGCTCCTAGCCTGATCAATCACCTCCTTGATGAAGAAGGTTTTCGTATATCCTCAAGCATCAAATCAATACAGTGTGCAGCGCATGGAGTCCAGAACAATGATTAGTACCTCTCCATAAGGAACCTACCAAAAGCCACATAATTATTTGCATTGTCTGTTATCATTTGCACCACATTATGCACACCGATCTCCTAGAGGAACACATCCATCAACTCACACAACAATGCTCCATATTTCATGTGTGTCGATGCATCCATTGATTTGATAAACATGGTACCTCTAGTACAATGTACCAAGAAATTGAGAAGGGGCCTACCCTTCCTATCTTTCCAACCATCAAACATCAGTATGCATCCAAAGATCTCTCATGGTTGCTTGAACTTCATTAATCTAGAGTTTATTTCCTTCTTTTCTTCTTGAAGAATTGGCCCCCACAACTCCTCAAAGGTAGGTCTTTTATACCCTAGGCCAACAACAACAATGACATCACACATCAGCGCCCAAAATGGATTGTTCTTAGTGATGATGAGAGGTATGTCACTACAGAAAAGACACCTCCCCATAACCTTGTATGCTTCTTCCTTCTCCTTTTTCTTCAACATTGACTGTCACACACCCACTACGTCAACTAAGATTTTTCTTTTTCTTTTTGTCATTTCTTCGAGGATCAGAATTCCCCGAATTTCTATGGGGCCTGGCGCAGATCCTCCCTTCCCTTATCCTCCCCCATGTGATCGTTGGCTATGACCACAGGCCTTACCAGAAAGGTGCTTCTGGCTTTTACGATTCGGGGAATCGTGATGCAAGCATTCCCCTGTTCTTTGTCTTTCGAAGTGCCGAAAGATGAAAGGGTCTAACAAATCATCGACTTGATCAATGGCTCGAATTAAATCTCGGCACTCTCCCTTTTGGGGTTTCGCATACCAGGATTTTGTGTACCAGGATTTCGCGATGTGCGAAGATGAGGGGTTCATACCCTTTGGTTTCCCAGGTGCCGAAATGCCGAAATCATTTCACACTACACCGCTTCAGGGTTTCACATACCGGGGTTTCGCATGTCGGAATTTCACGATGTGCGAAGACGAGGGGTCTCACACTTGGTTTTCCCGAGAGTCGAAACTCCGAAGCCCATTTACACTAAGCTCCTTTCGGGATTTCGCGATGTGCGAAGGCGAAGGGTCTCGCACCTGGGTTTCCCGAGAGCCGAAACTTCGAAGCCCATTTACTTCACGATAGGGGAAAGGTAAACTCGCGGATTTACTACAATGGTGGTCTTTTTCAAGGGACTCACTCCGACTCTGGAATGCGAGGGAACTTTCCCGAAAAAGGTGCCTTCGGGAGGATAAACCAGGGCATAGCACGAATCAAGTTAGATGGGTCAATCCTCAGGGGGACGGACTCGTATCCTAAACTTATACACTCTATACATTAACTGATTTGTAGTTATATCATTATAAGCATGCATCCATTATTTCCAATCAAAACACAAGGCAAACACTTCTATACAGAAATTATTTACGAGTGCATAAAAATGAGCATACGATCATGACATTTAATTTCAAATGCAAGATATAACACTTATTAGAAATTCCAGACATGATGTGAATGCTGAGAGGGGTGCTTGTTTCCACCCAACCATAGGCTCAGTGACTCCAAACGGATTTACCACTAGCCACCCCCGAGCTAGACCACGATGCTTGAGGTTCAATTTTCTACTTCCGGGTCAACGGAAGTCAAGGACGAAGGTTACTCTCCTTCTCCTCTGTTCAGAACTCCCTGTGTTTTCGGAGTTTCTCCACTTCTTCCCCGCGATCCCTATCGCGCGCGTTCTCCTCCCTTTTTCTCTCTTTACCACACTTCCTCTCTTGCCTTTTCTCTGCAAGATTGTGTGTGGCGCGAATTTCCCCGTCCGTGGTCAGGTCTAGGAGTTGTTACGGATGGGCAGTTCACCCCCATCCCCTCATTAACTCTTGAGGAGACTCCCCACCTACCAATCTGACGAGAAATCCATTCCAGGGTCAGAGAGTAGCTTTGGTCTTTGAGCAAGTAAAACCATTATGGTATTGGCTCGATGGAAGTTAACGCAACCATTCTAGGTCCCTTCCACCACCTCTCATTAGCAATCATGGTCTCTTTCAGCACATCCCCCTCCCAGCATCCATGCAACACATATTTATAACATAATTTACATTCATCGACCTTTCATAAAAAGGTTCGTCAAATCAAACATTCACATCTTTGATTTTGCCATAGTTCTTGGCCAATATAGTTATTTTTACAGACTGGGGGAAACAGGGTGTTACATTGACCCAATGGAAGGTTGTGCTCAAGTGGTGGTTCGTGGAACAAAAAAAGATGTGGATCTCCTAGCAGCTAAATCCGTGGAGCCCCTCCCACTTCACTGTCCCTCTGGGGTAGATGTCATTGAACTTCTAACTATAAGTTCAACCTTCTTTTTTGTTGCTTCATATTTCTTTTTATCCTTTGCTTCAAGTGAATCAAATGCAATTCTCATAATATCCATGGTAGTATTAGGAAAAACCCCAACATCATGCTTAAGGCTTTTAACTAAATGGTATTTCAACCTGCAAATACCTCCCAACATATTCATCCCACACAATTTGCAATTCAATCGTTTTCGGTTTGTCCCTTCTTCAGGGATCCCATACACCCAAAATGGATCCAAAGGCTTGGACATATTTTTTGATGAAATTGATTGCTTTAAAATTCAACCAAAAGGCACCAAAAAAACAAGAAAATGATATTAAACCCCAGTAGAAAAAAAAAATAGCCCATTGGTAAAAAACAATTAGACCTCTAGATTAGATTATTAGAAATGAAAAATGACAATAAGAGGGTGGAGAAAAAATTAACATCAAGGCTCAAGCTTGTTGTCCCATTAAAAAAAAAAAAAACTTACATTGTTTTATGGGCATGAAAAGCATGGCAAAATGACCAAAAAAATAAGCAAAACGTAGACAAGCAAACTTGCATAAATCTATGAAAAAAAAAACATTAACATGGTGGGATTTAAATACATACCTATGAATGGAAGATTCAACTCCGGTTGGCAAATGAAATTGAACCTTTTCTCCACTAAAAATTCCTTGATGGTGATGATGATGGTTGTTTAGCTATCTCCACAACGATTGAGGAATACCACAAACCCTTCTCCTTCCTTCTCCAACAACAAGCAAGTGAAATGACCAAAAGAAAATGCCCAAATCGGCTTTATCCCTGCGAACTTAGCGCACCTGGCGACTTTTTGCATTGAATCGCGACTTTTAGGAAAAATTCGCGACTTATTCAAATTATAAAAAAAATCGTGACTTTTTCCGGTCAATTTTTTCGTCGGCTAGAAAAAGTCACGAAAAATCACAAGCTTTTTCAACACTGATTGAAATTGCACAATGACACGGAAGAGACCTCAATGATATTGATTTCAAGTTTATTGCCTTATAATTCTTCCCTGGGCATGACTTGTTGTAATTTTTTATTGTAAGTGTTTTATTGTTAGTCTAATGTTGGACAAGGAACATTTTGCAAATGTAGAACTCATAATTTTTTCCAACCAATACATAGAATATAATTCTTCATATTATGACTTGTTACCTCCTAGGTTCTCACTAGATGTAAAATTTCTAACACAAGGATATCCAACCAATACATAGAACATAATTCTTCATATTATGACTTGTTACCTCCTAGGTTCTTACTAGGTGTAAAATTCCTAGCACAAGGATGAGACTATAAGGGAAATTCTAGGTAGGCCACCACTCTCATCTTGGTGGTTCTACCTTTCTCACTTTATACTATAGGGGTTCTTAGTCAAGGGGAACTTCCCTACGTCAACTAAGCTCAAAGTGTAGTAGTGTGTAGTGGGAGTAAGTAAAATTTTAGTAATGTTATTATTATCCAATTTAAAATGTATGATTAATGTATTTAATTCCCTTACTTAAATGAGAATTCAAATTAACCTTTAAATATTATCCAATACACAAAGAGGCTATGTAAGCAAGTAAATCCAAGATAACACCATAAAACTCAAAACACAATTGCTTGTAAACAATGATAGATCACTTCCAAATCTATTTATGAGATAAAAAATAAAAAAAATCTAGATTTAATAAGATCTATAAGAAAGCCACTTATTAAATATATTTCTGAGATAAAAATGTATAAAATTCTAGATTTAAGAAGATATATGAACAACCCACTTATTCAATATATCACAAGTGGCAAAGCTAGGCTAGTGTTAGCAAATTGATTTAGGATTTTATTAGGTAAAAGTATCAATTAAAGACAAAAGTAAATTTAATATCTAATTTAATGGTATTATTTTAAAGAAATTTCAGATTTCAAACCACTTATCAAATGCCCTTTTAAAAAAATGAAACAAGCATGAAAAAGCTAAGTGGCAAAGCTAGGCTAGTTTTAGCAAATTGATTTAGGATTTTATTAGGTAAAAGTACCAATTAAACACAAAAGTAAATTTAATATCTAATTTAATGATATTATTTTAGAGAAGTTTCAGATTTCAAACCACTTATCAAATGCCATTTAAAAAAAGATGAAACAAGCATGAAAAGGCAAACTATAGGGTTTTTAGGCGTAAAGTCTTGTTACTTAAGTCTAAATCTATCTAAATGATATTGTAAAAGATAAATTCCAAATTTATGATTAATTTTAGATTAGATTTTTTAATAATGAACAAAATAATACCAAACTAGTACTATTGGAATTATGACAACAATTAATTATGGTAATAATACAAATTTACTTATGGTAAATGGTAAATGTTTGGTAGTTTGTATAATAAAAAAAGTTCATGATTAGATGTAACCAAAGTAAGTTCTTAAATTGATGTAACTATCATATGTTGTGTATATCCATGAATTCTAGAGAAACATTTGTAAGGTTGTAAGCTTCATTGTAATCTCATCTTAAATAATAAGTCAAATAAGTCATATTGATCCCTTACCCTGTGAATGTTTCCTTAACACATTGTTGGGGTTTTACCATGTAAATTTAGTGTGTAATCTTTTGGATTCCTTAACACATTATTGGGGTTTTACCATGTAAATTTAGTGTGTAATCTTTTGGATTGACTTGTTTTATTGTCATATTTATTACATTTAATATTTGTTTCAGGATCTTGAATACCAATAAGTGATATCAGAGTGAAGGTTGGAGTTTGGTATGTGGAAAGCAAAGGAGCAGGTACAGTAAAACCCTAGCTTCCATTCGAGGAGATACCAAGGAAAAGAGATCGAGTGGATCAGTGGAGAACTAATATACCTACAAATCAAAGAATTTTGCAAACTCATAGAAAAAGAGTCGTGGAAGAAACCAGACTCGTTTTTCCACACACGGAGGAGAGAGAGAAACAAAGTCAAGGGGTTCTGCAAAGTAGAAATTGTTCGCACGCAAGAGAAGAGGGTTTCATCTATCTGCAACCAAGGAGGGTTCTTTTTGTTAGCAAGGCGTCAGTCGTAGCCACCATGCAGAGGAAGAGCAGTCAGGGTTTTCATGCTGGAAGAGCCGCACAATTCTATCAATTCTGCAAGAAAATTAAACTATTGTGGAGGTTTTGAAGTGAAGGTCGTTGAGACTACCGAGATTAAGCAAAATCCCACGTGATTGTTTTCCACGTGATTGTTTTTTGGAAACGGTGAAGTTGCATATTTTGTTTTCAAAACAAATTAAAAGAAAAATCCGTCGATTTTTTATTTGGATATATATATATATATATATATATATATTCAAAAGATTGTTTTTTTTTTTAAAGGATGAGTTTTGTGGAGGTTGCACACTTTGAAGTTTTACGTTTTATGTGGCAAAAGACTCTCTGAATATATATATTGCATCAAGTTGAAGTTGGATAAAAATATATATTTTTTTCTTATTTAAAGAGAGTTTTTGTGTGTAAAGAATTAATGGCAAAATATGACAAGTGTTAAATTTTAGATTGAAAAATTTAATGGTAAAAGTAATTTTGAAATGTGGAAACTTAAAATGTGAGATTTGTTAGTACATCAAGGGTTGTATAAGGCTTTAGAGGGAAAGAAGAAAAAACCGGCAATTATGACCAATGGAGAGTGAGAAGACCTGGATCCCTTAGCACAATTCTGTTATGCCTTATAAATGATGTCTTGTTTAACATTATTGGAGAAGAAACAACAACAGGCTTATGGAGCAAGATGGAAAGTCTTTATATGACGAAGTCCAAGACAAATATGATTTACTTAAAGAGGCAGCTATACAATTTAAAAATGAGAGAAGGTACAAAAATCACAAATCATTTGAATGTGTTTAATACTCTTTTATGCAAGTTGAATATTATGGATGTTAAACCCGATAATGAAGATAAGGTAGTTATATTGGTAGTTATATTGTTATGTTCATTGCTTCAATCTTGGGATGGTCTAGTTACTTCCATTATATTTAGTACAACTACTCAACCAAGATTTAGGTGATGTTTTGGGGGTTTTATGGCTCTATTGCATGGTAATTTTTTGTGGTAAATTCACGGATTGAAGAAATAAACAAAAAAGGACAAAGTAAGTAAAATTGATATTTTTTAAGGGGTGTAGAAGGGAAGAAGACTAGTGCATTTGATTTGTTTTGGGTAATGGGGTCAAAATGCACCTTGAAGGGGATCTTCTTTCACAAAATCTAGAGGGAAAGTAGAGTTGTAAAAACAAGATCCTATAAGTCATATAGATACAAATAAGGGTTTACTAGAAGTATTAGAAGAGAGGGGTGCACACCTTCAAAAGGAACTACTAGGGAGTGTCTTTACTTGGTGAGGGGATCAACATTTTTTTTGCTCATAAGGAATAATTGGGCAAAGACTCATACACTTCAAGAAAACAAACAAGAGATGAGTTACCTCTCCAACAAGTGATACCACTCATCTATGGCACCCAAGTAGCCTTTGACAAGTCCAGACCTACAATAAAACCTTAACTAGTATGCTCCAAGAATCATATGCCACATGTAAGAAAAATGTTGATTATACATTACCATAATAACCCTAGACAAGAGACAAATGCAAAAGATCATTATTCAAAAACTTCTAAACCATTTGCAAATAAGGAAGAGGATCTTATTTATAAGAGAAGAGTTTAACAACCTTACAATAGGATAGCATTAGATCTCAACAAACTCCTAAATCGATGCTAAAAAAACTATCCTCTAACCAGCAAAGGAGGATCTAGTTAACAACAATAAAATATGGTGAAGTAATGCCACATGTACAATACAAGAGAATAGATGCCTCTATAAAATAAATTCCCTCCTAGAAATGTGTCCTGAGTGGTAAAACATTTGGTGATAATCTTCCCACAAAAAAAAATTAAAAGCACCATAATTGTGTCAATTTTTTCCTAATTTATATTATAACCACATTTTGGAATCCCATGGCCATTATGCATCTAATGCCATTGATCTAGTGTAATTTTGGGCACTTTGTCAAAAGATAATTGCCCTTGAAACTAGGCCACCCCTAAAATATGTCTAACAATCTCCTTAAGTGGACATCCTCATAAAAGTGATATAGACATGGTCAAAATATAACAAACTCCCTCATCTAAGGGGGGCTACCTCATCAAATTTATACAACATGTCCTCAAAATGCTACAAAAGATCCTCACATGTGTGAATCCAACAAGATAGGAGGTTCGTCCCCTCAAAATACTCCAAAAAGTGCTAAATATGTTCATACACGTGAGAATAAGGCCTCCCAAAGTGGGTTTCTCCTCTAAACCATCCAACGTCCTCCTTAAAAGATGCCTATTAAGTGAAAAGTAGGAACATATAGTCCTAATTGCAACAACCTTAGTCAAATGGTCCAAGAGAGTAAGTCGACCCCTCAAATAAGTGATGATGCGGCACGTGTGGCATCCTAATAAGTGTGCATGGTCTTGTCATCATGCCCAATGTATGTCTCACAAAGTCCAAGGCAATCAAAATGCCCAAGGTAAATGTCACGGGTCTTAAAGAAATCATGGATCCCAATGAAAGTACATGAATCTCGAGGCAGTATACAAATCCCAAGCAACATAAATTATGAGTCATGTCAAAATGCGAGTGACATTAGGTAGAGAAGCATTAAAGTGTCTTCTTCTAACTTCACAATAACTCATAGAATTTATATAATTTTCCAAGTTTAACCATGGTGGGGACAACATCAACCCCTATTACATGTGACAACCCCTAAGATAAGAAGTAGTTCCTAGGACACTAAGCAAAGGTATGTGAAGAATGGATGATATGACTTGGTGGGTAACTTTATGAATTAATTAGCATAGCCACATAAAGTTTTTAAATATATTCATCCACATGAGTTCCTTTAAAGATGAGGGTGCACTTTCTTGCATCGAGTTACCATTTTTTTATCATTATTTCCTACTTCCCTTTTTTTTGCCTTTTTCTGGCCTTTTTCTTTATTTGATCTGTCCATTTTTCTTTAGATATGCAATTTCAAGCATGGGAGTTGGGGCATTGACCTCATAGTGAGGTGGCATAGCTCAACCTTTTTATTTGGATTTTTCATTTTTATTTTTGTGCATCTACCTCGAGCTTATATATTAAGATGAGGTTTTTCTCATGGGACTATGGAGCATGAACCTTTCTATGACATATGACAAACCAACCATGAGTGGGACAATGGAATATGTGTATGGAATAATGGGGAAGATAAAAAGTGTTAAGTATGATTTGGGATATGGACAAGCTACATCTTCCTAGGCCTCTAGTAGTACAACTTAACCCAAGGGTGACAACACTTATATCTAGAAGATGAGTATGACCCACCATGGTACAACAAGGAAAATAACATCAATTTAGAGTTTTATGATTCAATACATGTTCACCACGATCATGAAAAATAAATGATTCATTAACACCGCATATGAGCAAGGAAGTAAAGATATGACAATGTACAATATATCAATGCTCATAAACATAAATATTCATATAGCATCATCATTATTGTGCCAAATCCATTGAAACATGCTATTATCATCAAGAATCCATCAAGGTGGGCATATATATTGTGCAAGGCAGATCAAAATGCAACAATATCTCTTACATAAATTCTCTAGAAGATCAATTTCAAATACCCATGATCAATGCAAACTGGAACATCATGCCACCGAGAGAGTGGTACTCATGCAAACAATCTCTAGCATGTGATGAGAATCACATGGTTACCTCTCATATAGTATGAGGGGTAACCATGATCAATATGGAAGAGCTTTGCAGCCTAAAATTACAAATCAAATTTGTAGAAACTTAGAGAGATCTGATTAGTCCCATGGCTCTCACCCAGATCATATTCCATGGAACTAATGATGATCCTATTCAAGGGATTACATAAAGAAAGGATTTTGACTTCCACCAGGCTGCATATAAAAGAAATATGTTTGGACATGTGTGTTGTAGTTGGCCATAATTTTTCTAATGCTCTAAGTAAAAATGTGTTGACATGAACCTTCATCTGTCTTCAAGTAAAAAATAAGGTTTTGTCTAGCTTACAAAAATCATAATCTAGACTTGGAATTACTCATCTTGGAAATTCTTTGGGTGGTGGAGGTAGTGGAGAAGTTGAGATGGGAAGGGGTCTTGCAACAACCATTAATGAACAATAAAAAAAATAGTGAGAATACATGTTATTGGATAGTATCAATTATATTTCTAATTGTTTAAAATACCAACTCCAATGTATCAATGATTAATAAATTTGTACCATTTAAACAATTGTTTCAAATGAACCACAACTTTACATGTATTGTTACATTGTTGCAGAAATAGGATTGCAAGCAAGAACAAATCAATACCTCCTAAAATGGCTTGGCATTCCTTTAAACTTTTATTTTTGAACGACATTAACAGTTTTCATGCTCCATGATGGTGACCAATAACCACCCTATTATGTAGCATTAAATGATGTGTGGGGTTGTGTATACCATGTTGGATTTTAATTGCTTCAAATTTGATTGTATATACACAACCTCTTTTGAATTACTTCAAATCCAAATCCAACTGTGTATACATAACCCTACGCAGAATTGTTCAACAATATTAACAGTTCCCATGTCAATAAGTACAACCATGATGATCAATTAACACTATAGGGTGATCACTTCTCAACCATATGTATAAATAACCTCCGATATAATAATTATAAGCCATTCAATTAATAAATGAAAATGTTACTCTCATATCACCTAAACTAATAATTATGATTATTTTTTATCAATCATATGATCGAATTTATTTAGTTAAAATTATGTTAAATGTACTTCTCCACATAAAAAATTAGTCTTATTAATCATCTTAAATAAATTAATTCTAAATTTAATTTAAAAATAATAATACTTTTTTAAATATTTTAGAAATCTATAATCCTAACATGGCACGGACTAATAATTTACAATAGAAAATGTGATATTCAAAATAGTAGACTAATTTACCATCTTCAATATAATTGTTTATGGAGATGCTATAAATATACATTTATAAAAGCTACATTTATATTCAATATTGCAATTTAATAATATGTGTTTTTTTTTCTAAAAGGTTACAAGTTCAAATTCAGATAGGGTATATACACTTTCATAAACTTTAGCAATCAAATTATTACATGAAGAAGGTTCATTGTCCTACAAATAAAGAAATCTCATACACCAATTTAATGTCTAGCTTAACCATAATCTTAAAATTAAATTATTATTATTATTATTATTAAAACATAATAATTTTATCATTCTCAAAATAACATAATAATTTACAATACATATTCCAATACTTTACTTTATCGAACTGTACATTTGTCGTATGCGTTGGTTGCATTATCGTGAAACGTGTTTAGTCTTTCAAGTATGAGTTATCCAAACTAGCATGAGCTATCCAAAGTAATTGAAACAATGAGCTATCTAGATTTATTACAGTTCCCATTTATACATTAGAATATTGTGACAGAGGATAAGGAAGGTCCTAACTGTGAAACACATACTTGATCTACATGATCAAGGAAGGGCCCGTCATCTTATCAAGGAAGAGCCCGACTGATGCCCGTAGGGTCTTATCGGGTTGTTTCTCCAACACCATCCGAACGCTCCACTGAACTGTGTTCTGTGTTTGTGACAGCATATTCATATTCATATTTTCTACAGCAGAAGTAAACCAGGGAAACTTCTGCAAGTTCTGGGCGTATTTCCTGTGACAGAGGGGACGATTTCTTATGTGGGCTGAGTATCATCATTTATTACCGGCATATCTCTGTTGTGGGGCGACTTTACACTATCCACAGGTTGAGGGAGGCGCAGAAACTATGTGCAACAGCGTAGGTTAACTATCTTCAAAGTATGAGCGAATAATCTGTGAAAGGGATCGCAGATTTTGGATTGCATTCAGCACTGTTTGTGGGTGACTAAACTGTTAGCTTCAGATTTCCTCTTCTGNTTGATACCTAGATTGGTGCGCAAGGTATGGAAGGTATTGGTGAACTCTGAAACTGCTTGGCCCCTCTCTTGCCGCAGTGTGGTCCATCTCATGTACTGGTCCTCATAGTTGCCAACAGGGTAACACTACTCTTTTACCGCATCCACAAAAAAATCCCAAGTGGGATAGGCCCCATATATTCCAGACTCCTCTGTGGAACTTTGCTCCCAGTAAGTTTCCCACC
This sequence comes from Picea glauca, assembly GCA_000966675.3. Lineage (NCBI taxonomy): Eukaryota > Viridiplantae > Streptophyta > Pinopsida > Pinales > Pinaceae > Picea > Picea glauca. The sequence continues at coordinate 102,855 of JZKD02S2334068.1, forward strand.
AATGTTTGACATGAGGGAGAGCTTTAAGCAGTGCGAAGGTGATCTTTTCTTTTTCAGAAAAGTTGTGAACAGAGAAATAACCTTCTAGCAAAGTTAACCATTTTTCCAGGGCTTCTACATATATTTGTCCTTCAAATACAGGAATATCAAAGTTAAATTGTAACTTGAAAGGTGAGGCGCCTCCAAAGTGGCTGCTTGATGAAGATGCACCTGATGCTATCGACAGGCGTTGAAGGATGTGGGAAAAATTCTCCATCATTTCATCCCTCTCTCGCATGAGAGCTTGCTCAAGCAACATATTGATAGGATCGTCTGCTCCGTCATTTTTCTTTTCTTCTGCCATTGAAGGTTTCTTGGGTGTGCGAGAGCGATTGTCTTCAAGAGAGACAAGCTCGAGACCCAACTTTCTATACTCGGACCTCGTCGGGGATATGCACTGAAAAACCGATCAAGAGCAACTTGGCTCTGATACCATTTATCCCGATTATTTTCGGCATGAAATGAGAGTGGAGATATAATAAAGAAATGTACAGAGATATTGGAGATATTCAATAATATAATGGAAATGTATCAGATATGCAACCATAAACATAGATATACAGTAATACATGATTTCTATTAATCAAAGAAATGTACATAGACTGTAAAAATACAGAGTGAAAGACTCGCTAGAATGGTGACAACTTATCTTTGAGAAGAGATGTGACGGCTACTCGCATTCGCAAGAAGATGATTACAATAAGGCTCTGAAGGCCTTTTTATAATAAACGGGAATTTCAAAAGTTCTAGACATCCAAAAACCTAACCCTATGAGATGAAGCGCCAAAAGTCATGTGGACCCCATTTGGGTAAGTGTGTACATCAACTTCCCGGGGTCATAACTTTTGTGTACGATCTTTGTTTTAGGCATGTGATAGCTCGTTAGAAAGGTATCATAGAGGCGATTCATTTTGGGGGATAAATCATGACTACAGATATCATTGAAAAACCTCTATCTCAAAAAACCTTCATTTGGACCCTCAAAATGGCCCTGTAAGTTAAAACCTGCTAAAAATATTAAATTGCCAAAATTGCCAGAATTTTTTTTTGAGCCATTTGGAAAAGGTGGGCGGCCACCAATATACACCTGGATAAATCCTCTCTCCTTAGGAAGCAATGGTTTCCATTGCATTGAGTTCCCCTGTGAGAGGGAAAAACGTTTGTTGAATCTACATCTTGGTGAGCTACTTGTCTTACTAGAGACGTCGCGCTGCTCAGTTTGTGGAGATATATCACGAACCTGTTGAGGTTGAGGTTGTTCAACAAGTCGAGATACATGAGAGGACAATCTGCAGAAGGAATATTTAC
>JZKD02S2334068.1:104211-124671 GCA_000966675.3 Picea glauca
ACCCCACTCATAACCATCAACAAAAGGCGTACATAGGGGCCAATATTTCTTGGAGATCTAAAATTCTTATTGCTCAATTAAGGACTAATTCTCATCAACTCCGTTGTGAAACGGGGCGCTGGAAAAGACCAAAAGAAAGGTGGGAAGAAAGAGCATGTATTTTGTGCTCGTCTGGAAAAGTGGAAACAGAAAAACATTTCATTTTAGAATGTGAGGCCCTCAAAGACAGCAGGAAAAATTATGCAGGTATTCTGGCAACTAGTTCTTGGGATAATCTATTCAGCAAAGAGTTTGTTGAGAAGCTGGGAGCGATTATTGTAAAACTTCACAGGAAAAGGGCCGAACACAAAAGGCAGATGGAAAAACAATCTGTCCCATAGGCTATTTTTAACCTCGTGGACGTTAAAAATTCTTTCTTTCTTTCTTTCTTTCATTTGTCGTATGCGTTGGTTGCATTATCGTGAAACGTGTTTAGTCTTTCAAGTATGAGTTATCCAAACTAGCATGAGCTATCCAAAGTAATTGAAACAAAGAAATACACTTAAGTAGATTGAATATATGGTGATAGTTGAAGTGATGCCCATTGCTTAACGAATGCATATGAGATGGATAGAGTAAGCCTAAATGTGATGTTCTCTATTCCCAAAAAAAAATAAACAAAACTCTAAATGCATGTGAGATGGATAGAGTAAGCCTAAATGCAATGTTCTCTATCCCAAAAAAAAATTAAAAAAAGCTCTAAATGCAATGAATCCCAATAAGTTGAGGAAAACTTGCTTTTCCCAAAATGGTGTGGATTATGAGTTTTATTTGGTTATCTAAACAATTCCCACACTTAAGTTAAAGGCATGGCCTTGCATTGTATCACTGCTTAAAAAGGATGGTATATAATTAATTTGGTTGTTAAAAGCTTGTAGATGAGAGGATACAAACAATATGGTGGATACGTAACTTTTCAGGTAATGTTTTCTTATAGTTTATATTTTAATTTTAGTTATAAAATATATAAAGATTTTTATAATTATATATTTAGTATCATTAATAGTTATAAACATTGTTATAATTCTATATGTTTTTTCATGCATTATGTAGTGAAATTTATGAGGTAAGGAGAAATGGGATCATGTAGATCCATCATTGTGAAGCTTGGGGCAACTATGGAACTTTTTTGAAATATTTCTTTCCTTTTGTTTGAGTTAATGATGACAACGAAGATATTGTTTTATGAGGATACCACTTTCTTTACAAATCTCAAAAGTGGTGTTATTATAAGCTAAGAGAAAGTGTAAAGGAGAGCCCTCTAGAAATAGTTTATTGAAATGGAGGAGGGATACCACATAGAAGATATCCTCCTCGGGAATGACAGGGTACATGCAAGAATCCCACCTAAACATGGAAAGACATATATGCATGTAAGTTTATAACCATGTTATTACAAGAGATAAAAAAAACTTGATTTTAGTGGTGTGAAACTTACAAGATTTTCTTCATGGGATATAGGAGCATTCATCCATCCAATCCTTTTAGAAGGATATATTTGAATATATCATGATCAAATTCTACCAATTTTCCCTTTGGGATGAAGAGATGGAACCACACATGAAGCGCATACTAGATGTTGTTCAATCTCTTTGGTATCTCATCGGTGCGGACACGATTGAGAAAATTGAGTATGAAAGGTTGACGTTGAATTGTAATTTGACAATGACACCAAGTTTGGAAAACAGGGATTCAATTATCTACTAGTAGTTAAGGAATAATGATAAGTAGTGAACATTTGCCTCATAAATAGTTAGTTGCATGTGAATATTTTTACCTTTTTTGTGCAGAATGAATGCATTTGACTCAAAGTAACCAAACAACCATAGATATCTAATGTATACCTTGCACATAGGGGCAATAAGAACATAGAAAAAAAACATCATTTTATTGTCATCCAAAAATCCCAAATGAAGATCTTGCATATTGCAAGCTTTCCATTCAAAGGCAGGGGAAAATCACCAGGTCAAATGTTGTTCTATGACTTAAAAGTCATGTATCCTCTCATACAATGATTTAACTCTCTTTCCTCATGACACCAAACCACTTCCTCAACAACCAGGGACACGCTTTCCATACACCCAATGAAAATTTTGTATCTTGCAAGCTTTCCATTCAAGGGATATGTAGTTTACAAAAACATTGACCTTCCTCATTCATTCATTCAGAGTTAGAAAATTGATAATGAAAGAAGGTTCTATTTACTCCATTTTACTTAGAAATTCAACATTCATTCATTTAACCAGATCTTCAACATAAACACAAAATACTTTATCATCGTCATTAAGCATGCAATAAGCATAGCAAACAAAAACGCTTGTATGTTCAGTAATGATTTTAACCAGCCAACTGACTAAGGGGAAATGCATTTCCACCCAACTATAGGCTATGTTGCATTGTATTTTTCTACAGCATGCCACCCATGTGCCAGGACATGACACCACCAGAGGACTAACTCATCTAACTTCCAAATCATGAAATGGTACAAAAAGGTTACTGTCCTTCACTCCATTGGAAACAGTTGAAGTTTGCCTCTTCCCACTGAGCTCAGGACCTCCACAATTTTATTAGGTACCGTCCCAACTAAATTTTCTCTGCACAAGGGAGCCCCTTCTCTACTACATAGTCCCTCAGCAATTTCCCCTTACCAGTGTCATTTTTTTTCCAATAAGCACCGAGTCACGGTCCTCTTTTGCTCCAGTCTGGATATGGGTCTTCTCTAATCTTGGGTGACCATTAGACTCTTTAGAAAGCTTCCTATTTTCTTCAAAACAATTTCCCAAATCTTCTTTGTTGTTCAGAGTCATGTGCGCGAGCTCCTCTTCTCACTACACCATCTGTTTGTGAGTCTGCAACTCACTCTCTTCACAATAAGCCTTTGTGTGAGTCCGATCTTTGTGCATTTTTTCTATGGTTCTCTTCTATTTCATGGACTGTTGATGTTATATCTCTCATGTGCATCCTCCTCCTCTTCCCCATTCTTCGTCCACCTATCTGTTGTGTTGTTTTTCCATCTTTTCCCTATTCTTCCTCATGTACTTGGGATCCCCGATGACTTTTTTCAAAAGAAACCCATTGTGTTAAGCTCTCGAATAGAAGGAGAAAACCCAGTGCATCCTTTAGGATGAATTCTTAGTTGGCATTTCACTCCTCCAAGTACCAAATTAGTCAGTGATTATAACTGCTCAACCACCCAATATTGATCACCATAAATAGGCTATGTGGTTCTATGCAATCCAGGTGTGTTGGGAAGGTAGTGTATTCAATTTATGTAGGTGTAGGTTGGATTGTTGAGAAAGCTCCCTATTTTCCTCATTGAAACTTGTGAGTTCCACCTCGCTAGTCCCACTCATGGTATCACGGCCAATACTCAAGGATTCCTTCCTAGTCAATTGTTTGGTATTTTCATTAATCACAAACATAATTACATGCTTTATAAATCACAATACGTGAATTCTTAACATAATTACAATAATGGGGGGAAACTGGGTGTTACATTCCCCTCTCCCTAAAGAAACATTGGATTCAATGTTTAAAACACCATATATACACACAATTTATGCAGGAAACAAAAATGGGTATGTCATTCTCATGCAATCTTCCAGTTCCCAAGTGGCATCATCTACTCCAAAGTTCTTCCATTTCACCTTCACCTGCACAATGGCTTGGTTCCAGAGAAATGTTTCTCTATTGTCTAGGATGTCTTGAGGTTTTGGATGAAATTCTCCCTATGGTTCCACATGTATCACAATCCAATCAATTACATGATTAGAGTCATGAATATACTTCTTTAATAAAGATACATGGAACACATTGTGAGCTATAACAATAAATGGTAGGGCAAGTCTATAAATTATTGGTCCCACTTTTTCCAAGACTTCAAACGGTCCACAATAGTGGGGTGATAAATTGGCACAAGTCCCCATCCTTAGTGAGTTCCTTTTGATTTTTATGCTGAGATACACATGATCTCTCACCTTAAACTCTTTATGAGTTCTCTTGTTGTATGCAAAGATCTTCTGCCTATCTTGGGATACTTTCAAATTCTCCCTTGTTCTGATCATTGTCTACTCCATTTCCTTTAGAAATTCTGGTCCAAGTGTGATCTATTCCACTGGATTTTCCCAACTGATTGGAAATCTTCATTTTTATGCCACACAGAGCCTCAAACAGACTCATTTTCAATGATTCGTGATCACCATTGTTATAGACAAACTCTACTAAGGGTAGATATTATTCCCATTGTTTGGGTTGATGCATGACATGCATCCTCAACATGTCTTCCAACATGTTTTCACTCTTTCGATCTGACCATTTGTTTGAGGATGGTAGGTCGTGTTGAATGCTAGTTGCATTCCCAAACCTGCAAACGAGCCTTTCCAGAAATTTGAAGTGAAATTTGCATCTCTATCTGAAATAATAGTCTTGGGTAGACCATGTAGTTTGAAATTTTTTTCATAAAAATATCAACAACATCTATAGCTTTAAAAGTAGATTTAATGGGAATGAAGTGAGTTACCTTGTTTAACTTATCCACCACTACCATGATTCCATCATGTTTCCTAACTGTCTTCGACAAACCAATGATAAAATACATGGAGATTGTCTCCCATTTCCATTCTAGAATTCACAATGGTTGTAACAATCCTGTAGTGTGCTTATGTTCAACTTTGCCCAGTTGGCACTCCAAACACTTGGCAATATACTCAACAATGTCTTCCTTCATTTTTGTCCAGTAATACAACTGCCTTACTATTGTTATCATCTTTTGATAATTAGGATGATCTACATAAGGTATTCTATGAAATTCATCCATGATGAGATGCTTCGGCTCTGCTGAATCAAGCACACACAACCTATTGTTATATAGCAGTAACTCATCAGTTGCAAGTTGATATCCCTCGTACTTTTTCTCATTGGGTTCTTGCTGCAAATATTCTCTTACTAAATTGAAAAAAAAAAATCTTGCAAGAGAATTTTGATTCTCAACTTGATGTCAAACTCACCTACACTTGTTGTTGCTAAATGTATCATCTACACACTTGGTTGAGTGCATCTGCCTTTTGATTCTCTTTCCCTTTTATATGTTTGATCTCGAAATCAAACTCGCTAATCAACGCCATCCATCTGGCTTATCTAGCGTTCAACTATAGATAATAAAATAAATACTTTATACCTCAATGGTTTTTCATCATGAGAAACCTTATTCCAAGCAAGTAATGCCTCCACATCTTCATTGCATGTACAATCCTTGCAAGCTCCAAGTCATGGGTGACATACCACTATTCATGCTCATTTAGCTTTCAGGACTCATAACAGATCAATTTCCCTTCTTGTATAAGAAATCCGTCGAGGTCTTCCTTGCAAGCATCAGTGCAAACCAAGAAATATTTCTTGGATTTTGCAATCTTTAAAACACGGGTTTTGATGAAAAGGTGCATCAACTGCTGGAATCTAGCTTCACACTCTGTTGACCATACAAATTCCATCCCTTTCCTCTCTAATGAAGTAATGGGATGAACAATATTGGAAAATACCTTAATAAACCTTCTATAATATCTATCTAATCTCATAAATGACCTTACCTTAGTTACAATCCGAGGGGTAGGCCAATCCATGATTTCCTTGATCTTCTCGGGATCCACTGTCACTCCTTCTGCTAAGATTGTGTGGCCCAAATACTGGATATCCTTCTGAAAAAAGTCACACTTGTTGAACTTGATGTATATTTGGTGATCTCTTAGCACCTGTAACACCATTTTGAAATGTTCTTCATGCTCTTCCTTAGTCTTGGAATACACCAGGATGTCATCAACAAACACTAGAAAAAACTTATTCAAATACTTGCTAAGAACACTATTCATTAGGCACATAAAGGTGGCTAGTGCATTGGTAAGCCCAAATGGCACTACCACAAACTCACAGTGTCCATACCTTGTTCTAAAAGTTGTCTTGTGGATGTCTTCATCCTTAATCCTGACTTGGTGATATTCAGATATCAAGTCAATCTTAGAGAAAATTGTAGCTCCTCTGAGTTGATAAAAAAGATCATCAATTATGGACAATGGATGCTTGTTCTTGATGATCATCTTGTTCAACTATCGGTAATCGATGCACAACCGCAATGTGCTATCCTTCTTTTTCATGAATAGTGTTGGTTCTCCCCATGGGGATACACTCGGCTTGATATACCCTTTATCCATCATCTCCTTCAACTGCACTTTCAATTCCACCAGTTCGAGCGAGCTCATTCTGTAGGGTACTTTTGATGTTGGTATCGCTCTGGGGACAAGATCTATTGAAAACATGAGATATCACTTGGGAGGAAATCTAGGCACCTCCTCTAGGAATACATCCTTAAACTCCCACAACACTAGATGATCCTCAACCTTCAACTCTTTGCTTTCAGTTGCATTGAGAACTTGTATTTCATACAAGGGAGACCCTTTTCTACTAAATTTATTGAGTTGTAGTATTGATATCTGCCTAATTGAAACTGGATTATGAATGCCTTGCAACACCCTCATGTTACCTTTTGTGTTTTCGCACTCTAAGGTATTATCGAAACAATTCAATTTCATCTTATGAAAATCTAACCAGTCCATTCCTAACAACACATCATGTGATCCTAGGGGTAGGATATTCAAGGCTAGTTGAGTATGAAGTCCACTCATTGCAAATGGACAATCCTATATCACTTCTGCCACTTTTCTCTTAGTCCATGTGGCTAACTGAACCAACCATGCCTTTTCATGTTTCTTTCTCTATAAGGAATATGATTCAACAACTTGAGGTAAAACATAACTAAGGTTAGAACCAGGGTCAATCAAAATAAAAATGGTTTGTTTGGCAATTATACCTTCCAGCTCCACCACAAAAGCTTGGTGGTCTGCTTGTCGATTCTCAATAGTTATGTATATTCTTAGCATTCTCCTGGCCACATCATTGACTGTAATAGCCCCCTAAACATGATAAATTATTTTTCTATCATGTTGACTATGAGGGAAATCTCTCAATAGATGTACCTCTTCACAACCCCAACACTGTAGAGGCCCTTTCTTTGGCTCCTATACTCTTTCTCTTGCATTCTCTACTGACCTATTTCCACTCTGATATGGAAAGTTATGTTGGTGCACATTTGTTCTCAGAAGACCAAACTGAGCACCTTCCTTCAGATTCTTGTATGGGGATGATTTAAATCTCTTCTTCGGGAATTTGGTCTTATATTTTCTCTTCCAATCCCTAAGAGCCTCATGTCTATGCTTGGATTGGTCATAAAAACACAGTCCTTCCCAATGGTATCCTCCAAGATCTTAGGCTCATCAAATTCAATTCTATCTTGATAGGACTGGGGAAACCCACTGAGGAAATGTTGAATCCTTTCCTTCTCATCCTTGAGGTAAGGAATGTACCTTAACAACTCGAAGAATCTATTGGAATAAGCATCCATGGTAAGTTGCCCCAACTTGTGTTCATGGAATTCTTTAATCTTTTCATCAAATTATTTCTCAAATAAATATGTCTTCCTTAAATACTCTTTAAATTTCTTTCAGGTCATCTTTCTCTCCTTTTATTCCTTGACTTCCTTGAGTTCCTCCCACCATATGGAATCTCTTCCACTTAGATTGAAGATGGATATCATTTTTTTGCATTTTTCAAGTAATTGTGTACCTGGAAAGACTTTCTTATCCCCAACGGTCGAGCCTCGACTTCTTTTCCTCTCTTGATTTCTCCATCAAAGGTAGGTTTCTTAGCCTTATTGAACTCTTTTGTCAAAGAACTCTGTGAGTGTCTCTTTTTCTTATTCTTGGGAACACTTGATCCAATGTCACTACTGGACAACTCTTCAGTAGTGGCATTCCCACTAGATGAATCCATGGAAATACTTCCACTAACTCTACCCTTATTATCATCTCAATGCCTTTTCTTGAAAGAACTTCTTCCTACATTACTATGGGCTAATGCATGTTTTTGGTCATATTAAGGGGTCTTCAATTTTTCTAACTATTGTAGCTCTACATTATTAATGGTTGGACCTTGTTGCAAATGCTTTTGGATTTCAGACAAAATCTGCAATAGTACTGCATTCAACTCATCCTACTCGGCCTAAGATCTCATGAGCCTCTCATTGTCTTCCTTCATACCTCTGACAGTGGCTACTAAATCTGGAGGGGTTTATCTAGGCCTCCTACCATTAGACTCTTCATATATAAAGTGTGAGGTGTCTCCCATGCTATGTTGCACCATTCACTCCTACCTTTTTTTCAGTATGTCCTACATACTAAAACAATGAAACACTATTATCCATTACATCAGAATCATTGCCATAAATTATCGACCTTGTCAAACATCAATCTGTTTTGGCAATCCCAATACAAAACTCCATTTCCCACTCAAAACCACTGTCAGTATTCATATACATAGTTAAATAATCAAGATTTAAAACATGCATTTCTAACAAATAAGAATTATCTTAAACAATCATGTGGTCTTGGCAACCCATTCAAGCCAAGAGTTTGAACTATGCTCTAATACCACTTTGTAACACACCTGGCCCCCAAAACTTACTTAGGCTGGTGGGATATCATATTTTCTCTTTCTTGTATCCTCATAACTTTGGTTGCAACCTTCGGCAGTCATGTTCATCGTAATGTACATGAGAAATTATCTTATCCCAACATCCAGTTACATTGAATCTACCCACTCAACACCCAACTTCTGGTAGAACTGCATCAGAAGTTTCTACATAGACCAGTAACCAAGAATTCTCGATCGAGCGGCTAGAGTTCTCTTTAAGCAACCAAATCAACGATTGGTGGTGATTCAATCTTTATACCCATCAGGAAAGTGGGTTAACTAGCCCACACTTCCATCTTGATCACATCTCTCTAATGAACCCATTATGACAGATCCAACGGTCTTCAGGGTCGGAATTCGATGGCCCCGATCGAATCGATACCTCAAACTATACAATAGATAATGCCTCTTCCATCATCCATTCATTACATGGATAGGTGATGTCCTCAACAAATCTATGGTTGAGATTACATCAGACACCCATCCCATGGATCAATGGTTTATATCCACTTAGGTTCCTTTTCCATTGGAATGCATCCACTCCAAGCGATCACGGGTCTTTCCGATCATCTCTATCCAATGAGACCACTCCGATGGATATGATGGTCCTAGGTACATCCCATTTAACAGTCAAGGTTCACTCGAGATCCTACAACTGTATTGCAGTTAACATGTGTCTTGTTCTTCCTCCTCATAATGGATAATTCTAGATTCAACGTCTATAAACCCATAGGCATCCTTTCCAGTAGGTGTACAGTCTCCTCACGATGAGGCTCTTATCATTATATTTCTTCATCAAATACTCTTCCCATGAACCTTCCATACCTTCTTGATATCTTACTTTCCAATGGACTTATTGATAACGTACTCGGGCATCTACATCAATATCTCATCGGATTAAATCCTGATAGACCAATGACCCACAACTACTTGGGATATTATCATTGAAATTCCATTGTGATTTCACACCTTAGGTTCTCCAATGACCATGTCTTCTGATAGGCTTTCTCCCAAGACCCACATCTCCAACCAACGGTTAGGAGCTCCTCATTCTGCCGAATCAATGGTTGTCATCCCTCAAGGTTCAAATAAGGGTTATCAACCAGATTAAAGGCTCTTTGCAAGACTTGACAGTCCTATGGTATTTTTAGAATCAGTTTACCATTGTTCTACTTGACTCCCTTGGGCATTCAAACCCTTCTATAGTTGACTATAAGTGCTCTACTCCAAAATCCCAAATGAAGATATTACATCCTGCAATATTTCCATTCAAAGACAGAGGAAAATCACTGAGTCAAAGGTTGTTCTAAGACTTAACAGTCCTGCATCCTCTCGTACAAGGATTTATCTCACTTTCCTCACGACACCAGAACACTTCCCCATCAATTAGGGACACTCTTATCATACACCCTAGTATCCCCCCATTTCTAGGGATAACTAAGGAGATGATATCTCGAGACCCACATGTTACAGACATGGAGTACTAAGAGGAACATCAATAGGCAGAGCCCTTCACTCACCATGCATCACCATCTGATTGAGGGCAGCAGCATCCACCACACCCAACTTGGCCCATAGAAGACATGAGGTCTTGCTTCATGTGGTAACAAGTCTAGTGTCATAGTAAGTGTCATTTTAATATTTGAAGCATTTGAACATGTTGCAAATGGTGTTTTATTGATTTTGAAAATGTTTTCTTGGAAATTATGCCTTTTGCCTCATTTCACTCTAGTGGTTAACATGTTTTCCTAGTAACAGGGTTACCCTCGAGAAAATGGATGCTACTAAGGGGTCTCCTTGAACTGTCATCATACCATTCCCGCATATATACTTATTATTTTCCATACTTCTTCCTTTCATTTCCTCATCTTCTAAGTTTTCAGGTATATTGATCCAAGAAGGGCTTTACCTCGTTTCACCCTAGTGGTTAACATGTTTTTCTAGTAAGAGGGTTACCCTCGAGAAAAGGGATGATACTAATGGGTCTCCTTGAACTATCATCATACCATTCTCGCATATATAATTATCACTTTCCATGCTTCTTCTTTTTGTTTCCTCATCTTCTGGGTTTTAAGGTATATTGACCTAATAAGGGCTTTACCTCATTTCATGGGAAGAAGGGGTTGAAGGCCTAGAGGCTTCTAGATGAAAAAAGATAAAATCTAAATATTAATCCTCTAGATGCTCTCCCTAATGGTCCCGAGGTCAATGAAATGATTCTTCATAAAATTCAAGGACCTGTAAGATGAAACACATAAATAAATGTCACATTTGTTGAGGGTATGCATTGTGGTGTATTTTACTTTCCTTGCACATGGAACTCAATGTGTTCTAGCCTAAAGTGGCATTGTGGTACTCTTTACTTTCCCTTGCATATAGTACTCAATGTTCGAACCTTAATCAAATTAATGGAAAATAAAATGGCTTGGAAAAAGGTTGCATTGAAAATGAGGATGTGGCACACCCTCTACAAAGGCACCCATAAATGGGACAATACGAGCCCTTGTATGTCAAGAAACCCCATGCCAAAAAGTTACACCCCCATCCACCTCATACTCTTTTACATACTTAGAGAGGGTCTTCTTGGGAAACACTCCTTGACTTAGGGAATGATCTACCCAATAGGGCATGTTATCGCACAGTTTGTAGCTAGGTCAAATGGCTAGAGAATTGAGGGAAAACTGGCGTAACAGGAACCTTCCCACCCAATGCCACCTCAATGGGGAGGTTCTTTTTGTTTAGGGAGGTTAACCCAGGGGAGATGTCCCCGGTAACCTAGGGTTTTGAAGAGGTAAAGGTATAAAGTCAAGATTAAAGTTTCCCTCTCATAGGTTACCACCAAGGTCAAACAGTCCAACTAATCATCCAATAAAGAAGTGTATGCCCAAATGAAAACACCTGCCCAGAATAAGACAACAATAATACAGTATATATGCAGGCTATAACTCAATGGGTTAGTACTTCAATGACTGTATACTAATAATTAATAAGCAGTGTAAAAAGAATAGATATCAATGAGGTCAACGTTTTATCAATTAGCTATGGAAAAAATCATCAATTCATTAATAACTATCAAGATGATCAAGCCAACAATGTATCCAACCAACACTTTACTCAATAAATGCTTTAAATCATCATTCAATTGCTCATCATTAAAAATGGTTGCGTCAATATGGATTATTCAAGGGTGACGTCAGCCTTATCTAGGTTAGTTTGTTAGTTAGGGTTTCAAAATTCAAAGTTTTGAGAGTGGCTTTGGACACTATGACCTCAACGTTGTGTGCCTAAGATCAGTGCCTAAGGGTATATGGAGTAAAACAAGATAAGGGCACAAGGTTTTGAAAGGATGAAGACTTAAAGACAAGAGGGAAGGGTTCTAAAGTGCTACAAAGGCAGGGCCCTATAATCAAAACCCTAAGGGAAAGAGGCTCACTCTGGTGTTGCTTAAGCAAGGCCTCGTGCTCTTTCCTCCTTCCTTATATCAACTTGGCAAAACGGCTAGCATAAATGATAAATTTAACTAAAGGATGAGGTGAGAGAAAGTGTTGTAAATACAAGGCTTTCAAACCCTAGAAGATGATGGCCCTGGGTGTAGATAACCTAGGCCTAGGACGTCACCCCCTTTTCAACCTATGAAATTCAAGGCTAGCTTAAGGGAAGAAGCAAGATGAGTGTAGCAAAGGCTAGGCTCAATCCTTATTCTTCAATGGCTGGAATATTTCTCTCCAAGGGGACATGAAACAAGGACCTACTTGTGTGCTTGTTACCTAGGGTTTCAAATCAGCAATTTAATAAGCAAATGCAAGAAATTAAACCTACAACCATTCAATTAAGAATTTTTGCAAGAAAATCACTTACATATCATGAAGAAAGCATGTACAAACACTAGTTGTAAACCTTCCTTGAAGAGAAATGCCAAAAGATGCCAAAAAATCCTTCTATCAACAAGTGCACCTCACTTAGAAGACAAAATTACCCTAGTAGGGCGCAAAAATCAGACCTCACAAGTGTGAGTGATTGTGTTATGTCCAAATGAGGGAAAAACATCCTCAATATATAGCATCTCATGACCTTTAATTTAAAATTAGGTCATTAAAAATCGCCGACAAGGCTAATAATCAAAATCATATTGTTTTTACATTAAACTGTCAAATAAAACCCTAAATGAGCAATAAATGAGACGTCAAGTCCTTATGAGGGAGACGTTGGCCCCTTTTAGGGAAAAAGGCAGCACAAGATGACAAACATTGGCCCTCTTTGGGCCTCCAAACTCTGCCACACGTGCCAAACTGCCCTGTCTCTGCCATGCACTAGAGGTGACGTCAAGGGCTCTTAGATGACGTCCTGTGGCATCAAAGGGACATGTTCCACATGCAGTGGGTCAACCCCCTTGGGTTGGGCTCAGCCAAAGCATCCTGGATGAAACATCCTACTTCTTCTCATGTGAAAAGGATTGATCAATTACTGTCCTACCTCTGCCCCTGATGGGGTCCCAACAACCATCTGATGGGCTCTTCAGCCCCATGGAGGTCCGAACTAATCATCTCCCCATGTGTATCGGTCCAACTGGTACCTGTCCATTGGGCATGATCCTGCACATCAAAAACTTCACCCTCCATGGGCTCATTAGTCACAGGGATCATAGCAATGTCAATCACATTTCATCATTAGTTTTATCAAATGCATGCATAAAACCCCTAATATATCATCCAATAGCTCAAAGACATTACAATGACCTACTATACAAAGCCGAAGAAAAGGACAAAATGCCCTATTGGGCCAGCATCCATAAGAGAAGGAAAGTTTCCAGAGGATATCATCCAAGCCATGTAACACGAGGTGATGTGGTCAAAGGATGTCCAGACATACAGGTAGAGTGAAAGACAGGGGTGATATTACCTATGGGTGCCTTTGTAGAAGGTGAGTTGTATATGTCATGGATGCAATTCTTTCCAAGCCCTTTATTGCCTTTATTCTTTCTTTTATTTATTGTTTTTTCTTATTTATTTCAAGGGCTAACTAGAGGACACTGCCTTGGCGTGGTGACCAGAGCTGACAGTGTTACCCACAAGAACTTTCACAGAAATGATAAGGTTGGCTCGTGATGAGACCCCCTTTCCCTTGGCCATGCAACCAAAGGTCACCGCCCTGGCATGGTAACTAGATAATGGCAATGTCATACTGCTAGGTACCCATGAACATAATGGGCTGGCTCATGATGAGACCCCCCATCCTCTTGGCTAGGTCTTGTTTTGTTATTTTTCTTCGGGTCCCTCTTATTTCTTGCTGAGAGGATTTTTATTGCCTTCTCGGGGATTCCTGGGTGAGGCATCTCTAGGTTTCATTTTTTATGGCTTTTATCTTCTACCAGTTGCTTTTACCTTCTAGGCCTTTAGCCCCTTCTTCCCACGAGATAAGGTGCAACCCCACAAACAGATCATCCTAATGTCCGGACTAAGGGAATGGGGAAGATGAGTGGGAGATAAGATGTAAGAGTGATGATATGATGGGAGCGGACAATGGCCCTTCAAAATCCCCCCTGGTGGCAAACCAAAACCTATGGGTACAAGCTTTCTAGGGTACCCTGTCAATCCCCCCAACCATGGTCGAGTGGGTTAGTGTAAGATCCAAGCAATCGTCAGAAATAAAAGGAATTTGATGCATATATCTGAAGGTTATAATGATCAAATATGATACATACCATGATACCTGGACCAAATACCTCATGGAGCAAGAGTCTTCTTTGATACAAGTCCAAGCCAAAGGTGATGGATGTTGCTGCTGACAGGACAAGTCTAATGAAGAAGAAGAAAGATGGGCCCTCCAGGGCCATGCTCAGGTCAATCCTGCTCTCAGTACTCCATGTCTAGGACTTGTGGGCCTCGAGACATGATCTCCTAGTTATCCCTAGAAATCGGGGATAGCAGGGCACCTTGACAACCCTCACATACTTAAATTTGGCAATTTGTATAAGGTCTTTGAGCATTTGTATATTTTGAAAAGGGGGGATTTGATGCACATGTTTGAGTATTTATTTTATTAGATATGTCTTACTTGGCATGATACTTGTGACCTGTGAACCCTTGGAGGGTGAATTTGTTTGTCTTTGCAAGGCCTTGCCAAGTGGAAGTCTTATCATGGAGAAACAAGGTTGTTTGGACTTTGATTGGGGCATGAAGCCCATAGGTTGGATGATGTGCCCCCTCTCATTGGACACATGGGAGAATGAATGTTTCCTTTTGAGGCACTTGGTGACCATGAGGTGATCACATTCTGGCCCCTTGCACCCAAATGTTAGCCTTTGGAGGCTAACGTTAGAGAGAGAGAGAGACTTGCCTTGCACTAGACCACTTGATGACAGGACATGAGGCCTTTGGAGGCCCAATGAATTCACTTGGGAGGAAAAACATCTCATCTTGGAGGCTAACGTCACCCCTCTAGGGCAGGACTTCACCCCTAAAAGGGGAATTACTTTATGTATTTTCTATTTTGAAGTTGTAAAGGAAACTTTATGAGGTCGACCTCCTTGAATTATTGAAAGTGGACAAACTTGTGTGGACAAATTGTTAAGGTGACTTAATATAAATAGAAGTCACTTTCATTTCATTTTCATCATATTTCTCGCTTGATAATTACATCTTACATGGATCAAATTTCCACCCTACTTGGCCATTTTTCTTTATCTCTCTCTTGAATGTCTTGTGGATGCTAGTACTTGTTTATTGGTGAAGGAAAGTAAGGCACTCTCTCTTGGATGCTTGTTCTTGGTATTTTTGGTGGAATATTCTTGATAACGAAGGGTTTGTTCATGCTATTCTTGGAATTGGTAAGGAATTTATTAATTTATTGTATTGTTTCTTCTTGTTTCAAGATTTTATTTATTTAAACCCTTAAAGGAATATAAGGGTTGTTGGCCCTTGGTTAAGGAACAAAGTGGAGATTCAGGAAGAAAGGTGAAGTACGAATAGCGCGGAAGGCACAATGACTAATATTGGGTCGAAGTGGTCAAAGAAGCAAAAAAGAAGGATCGAAGTAAGTGAAAATGAGTCGTTGAACGAGAAGATCGAGGAAGACAAATTAGCAAGGAAGATGGATCGTGGAGAACTCAGCAAGCCGAAAAAGCCACCAACTGATGCTTTTGTAGCACTAGATGGGAATCTTACTCGATTCTGTTTACCATATATGCAATGTTCATAGAAATCAAAATCCAGAGTGCAATTAGAAATACCTTCAACCATACCTTTATCGTGTAGTGTTCGAAGACCCTTTTCTATGATATTCACCAGTCTTTGATGCCACGGCATGGTATTCTTTCTAGGGACAGTATTGGTCTTGTATTCTTTATTTGTCTTCTCAGGGACAACATAACTGTTACACCCATTAGTATAAGTTATTCCCAACAACTTGTATAGAGTTCCACACTGAACTCCCCCCATCAACACCATTACTCGTACCTTCTTGCAAGTGCCCTTTCCCAATACAATATCCACTCCTGCATCATCCAATTTGCTTACAGATATTAGGCTCCTAGCTAGTTTTGGAATGTGCAGAACCCTAGGGAGAGTTCTAATCCTTCCATATTTTAGCAACAACTTAACCCTTCCATGTCCCATGATTTTGGATGTCGAGTCATCTCCTAGGAATACATCACCACCATCATATTTTTCATATTCAAAGAAACACTCCCTATGAGGAGTCATATGGTATGATGCACCTGAGTTGATCAACCATACATCACGGTTTGCATGTGTATCTGTAGATTCCAAGTAAACATCACCTCCTTCTTTAGTGGAGGTTTCCGCCTCTATGGAAGAGGTACTATCAAATCCCTTTGGTTTATCAACCTTCTTAGACTTGCAATCTTTCTTATAATTCCCTATTTTACCACACTTCCATCATTTCCTCAAATATTTTCCTGTAGACTTATATCTACCTGTAGATTTAGATCCCCCCCCCCGAAGAGTTACTAGGATTCTTGTCTTAGGTACGAACTCTTACAAATAAAGAATTTGTGATATGACCATCCATGATTTTCCGCCTCATCTCTTCAGATAACAAGGATGCAAATACATCCTCATACTTCCATGTAGATTAAGTGGTACTACCAATTGCTACAACCAGATTATCCCAGGAGTCTGGAAAAGAACATAACAAAGTAATACACTTATCTTCTTCTGCAATCGTAATATTAATAGAGACAAGTTGACTTACCAAAGTATTAAAGGAATTTAGATGTTCTGTCACAAAATCTCCATCTTCCGTCCTAAGATGATATAGCTTCTTTCGAAGAAACAACTTGTTTACCAAGGACTTTGATTGATGCAAATTCCCTAACTTATCCCATAGTTCATTGGTTGTAGATTCTCCCAAGGCATTCAACAACACCGAATCTTCCATGCAGAGTCGAATAATACTCCTTGATCTTATGTCCAACTTCTCCCAATCTTCCTTCGACATACCAGTAGGTGGTGTACTAGTAGTTTGTGTACTAGTAGGTTGTGTACCATTCGACTGTGTACCAGTAGGCTTTGTACCAGGATCCACAACGATCCATTGTTCTTTGTCTACAAGAAGGTCCTCCATCTTGAGCTTCCATAGCTCAAAGTTTTTACCGTTGAACTTCTCTATCTCGATTCTAGAAGGGCTCGTCATTCCTCTTTCTACGTTCGAATAACCACTGCAAAAGCTTCCACTAAACCCAGGTTTATCACAGACCCAAGATAAACTTGATCTAGTAAGATGAAGCCAAACCCTCAACAAAAAAGGCATCCCTCTAAAGCCAAAAACGAGCTCTGATACCACATGTAAGTTTTAAACCTGTGAAGTAAAGAAATGCATATAGATTCTTAAGAAAAACAAAAATTAATCAATGGCTCATACACATCGTACACAGATATTTATACCAGAAACCCTTAACCGGGAGAAAACCTTTCAACGCTTCATTGTATTAATTTCACCATTCACCATACAATATATAAAATGTTTTTAGGTATTATGTAGATACCAAAACCCTAATCCCTTAATCCAGGATTAATAGAAAACCACTAAAAATAGCAAAATCCGCTAAAATAGCAAAAATGCCCAAAAAAGAAATTTGGGGCACTGCGCGTAACCAGGGGGGGCATACCTAGCCCCACTGGAACCCCCCTAGGAAGTGTCTGATGCACAAAAAAAAAAGAGCATTACTAGAGGGATCGTCAAACGCAGTTGTCAAATCTGACGCACCCACACACACACACATGCAAAGAATATAACACATACCCAACATGCCCTACCCAATGAAAAGACACCTCCCCAACACCTACCAACTAATATAAATAAGAGAGGCTAGCACCTCATTCATTCACTCACTCATTCCACTCAACAAGTGTGCAAGTTTGGAGATAGTTATAGTTGGGAGAAGAAGGAAGAGAGAGGCACATTTCTCAATGTTGGATAGTCTCTAGTGTTTTGGTTTATTGTATTGGCATTGTATTTGCTATCTATATTAAGGAAGTTTTTGTTGGGTTTTCTCCCGCATGAGGGTTTCCTAGGATAAATGTTGTGTATCTTGTGATTTTGTTTCTCTCAGTGATCCTACCTATTTTATTGTTATCTAGTAAATTGAAAAGAAACTTAATGGCTACTCAAAAATTAATAGGTATTACTGATGAGTTGGCCAAACTTCGTTATGTTTTCCTCTATTTAGATCCTAAATGATGGAAATGGTGGAAATGGCATAAAAATTCACGTCAGGGGCATATTTCCTGGACCCATTTTGTTGCAGATCTCTATGACCGCTTTGATATTGATACCTGCTATCTCTATTGTTTGACCAAGTTGAAACAATCATTCACAGTGAAATATTTTATAACTTCTTTTGAGCATTTGGTGTTTCGAACTGAAGGTATGTCAGATGCTTTCTTTCATGAATGATTTATCAATGGTCCAAAGGATGAAATATAATCCTAGGTTCTCATGGCCCGCCCTTAGACTTGGTTGGAAGCTACTTACAAATGTGCTAAAGAGGCCCAACGAGTTTTTTTTTCATAGAACAAAAAATCCTCTTTTGTTCCTCGCCCTTGATCCACTAATCCTAATCCCCCTGTCACTCCCCTCAAGGTCCAGAAATTAACTAGGCATAAAATGGTTGAACTCCAAGTGAAGGGTCTTTGCTAAAATTATTATGAAAAATATTTTCTGCAGGGATGATTTTAAGGATGGAAATTTATTTTAAAATGTAGAAACCTTAGTGAATCTTACTAATCCTTCATATGTCAACTATAAATGTTTGGCGATATTTTTGTGAAAATATTCAAATTTCTAAGTATTTTATATAGTTTTTATAAAAAATTGGCGATTTTTAAGGTAAAATAATTTTATACTATAGAATTTGGGCGAATCATTTTTAAAATAACGAATCTTGTTTTTGGAAAAACCATGGAAAATTAGCCCATGAGCGAAATTTAGCCCCTAAAATCATCCTTGATTTTCTGGGGCACAAGTGTAAGGAACAAAAACTTTTTATGGCCATTTCTGAAGATGTTCTCGAAGAATATGTGACTGTTCCACTTGTTGAAGAGCTCTCCCTTCCTGATGATACCCAGGAGCCTGCTAACCCACCTAAAGTTGAACCACTCACTTCCTTGCATGCCCTCACTAGATTCTCTGCTCCACAAACCCTCAATCTCATTGGCTATATTAATAATAGGAAGTTCATCATCCTTGTTGACAGTGGTATCACTCACAATTTTATTCATCGTCGCATTGCCGAGGAAACCAATTGCTATATTCGTGTTGTAAATAATTTTCAAATCATGATAGCCAATGGTGGGTCCATGAAATTTTGTGGGTGTTGTGAAAATGTATGTCTTCAAATTGGACATTACCACCTAAAATATCATATGTTTTCCATTGAAATCGGCGGTTGTGACATTGTTCTAGGTTTTGAATGGTTACGCACTTTGGGTCCCATTCTTATGGATTTTAAGGAATTAACCATGCAATTCCAACAAGAGGGACAAAGGTATCACTTCCAAGGTCTCACAGTTGGTTCTCCTGAGATCATCAGTTCCCATTGCATGGAAAATCTCCTCAATAAAGGCCACTCTGATATTATTTATCAACTCCAATCTATTCACGTGGTTGAGACACCCTCTGTGCATCCTGACCTCCAAGCTATTCTCTCCAAAGACCAAGTTTTTTTTTCCACTCCTCAAGGACTTTCGCCTTCTTATGTCGTTCACGATCATTCCATACCCCTTGTTCCTGGCAGTCTTCCTCCCAATGTTCTCCCTTATTGTCATCCCTTTTCCCAAAAGAATGAAATTGAGAAAATAGTGCAGGAATTGCTACAAGCGGGTGTTATCCGCCCTAGTACCATCCCTTATTATTATCCTATGGTCATGGTACTTAAGAAAGAAGGTAATTGGTGCATGTGTCCTAACTTTTGTGCCCTCAATAAACTCACCATAAAGGAAAATTTTCACATTCCTATCATTGATGATCTCTTGGATGAGTTTAGTGGTGTTCATTATTTCACTAAACTTGATCTTTGTTCTGGCTACAACCAGATATGTATGCAAGACGTTAACATCCCCAAGACTGTATTTTGAGCTCATGACGATCACTATGAGTTATTTGTCATGCCCTTTGGCTTGTGTAATTCCCCCTCCACCTTCCACAGCCTCATGAATCATGTCTGTTATCGCACAGTTTGTAGTTTAAGTCAAAGGCTAAAGGATATAGACCAAACTGGCGTAACAGAAACCTTCCCCACCCAATGTCACCTCAATGGGGAGGTTCTTTCTGTTTAGGGAGGTTAGCCCAGGGGAGACGTCCCCGACAACCTGGGGTTTTGAAGAG
>JZKD02S2334068.1:141029-154633 GCA_000966675.3 Picea glauca
AGGTGGGTTTTTTGTTTGGTCAGTGGAAGGTTGGTCCAACTTCTTTCTTCTATACACCTGGAACTCTTGTTTCTTTAGCTTTTCTTTTGATTCCTGGTCTAGTTTGTTTATTACCGCCATCATGGCTGACCTAGCTGCTTCTTTCATGGCCTCTTGATGCTCCTCAGCGGTGATATTTATTTGAGGGCCTTTTATGAAGTATTCTATATTTTTTACTTGTTGATGGCCACCACTACTATAAGGAAACTCATGTTCCCAATGTGCTTCACTGCATTGAAAACACCAAGGGTTTTCATCCATAATGATGGCGCTTGGAACTTCTATGTCTTTGAAAACATCTTCGTTCCACTCAAAGAAATTACTTACTCTTTGTACTGGATAACCATCTTCATCTGAATCTTCCGAGGTATCAGAGGCATCATCGAGATAATCTCCCCAATCTGTGTCTTCTCCTGTCAAGGGAAAAGTGGGACAATCTTGAAACAAGTATGGATCCACTGAAAAGGGTGTTTGTTCATCTTTCTCAGAATGACCAGTATGTAATAGTGCGGGAATCCCCTTAAAAGGTAATTGGTCATCCGAGTGTCATTTTTTTAGAAAATAAATTTTCAACATCTCACAAATCCTTTTAACCCTTTGCAGGATACATGACATACTAGTGCTTGGATCAGTTTCTTCAGACCTATCGGCTTCACTCATATCTTGATCTTCTAACATCGGTGTGTTCAAGACAAACAAGGAATCTTCAAAGTTAGGCTTTTTGTGAGTGGCCATGCCCAAATCCTCGGATGGTTCATGTTGTCTTGAGACATTTAGAACATTGCTTGTGTTTGAGAAAGTTGTGTTCCATTTCCTTTTGGGAAGCATGAGTCTTGCGTCAAGAATTTCTGGGAACTTAAGCTCAGCTTTGGTGACATCCTCGTTACTCGATTCCCTAGGGTCATTATTGTGCGAGAGATTGACTTGATGGATGTAGTCTTCGAACTCAAGGTTCTTCTCAATCTGACAAGAAAAGTCTTGTGCTTTTTCTAGAGTCGAGGGTGACCAATCTTTGAGAGTAAACTACAAAACTCCTTCCAAAGAGTTCAAGTAGTGTTGGAGGACAACTTCTTCTAAGAAACTAGGCCTGATCTTCTTGAGTAGAAGGTTGAACCTATCATTGAAATCCCTAATGCCCTCGCTAGAGGCTTTGCAAATATTAGTGTATTGAGAGTAAAGAGAATCCATGCTTTCTTTTTCACACCAATCTTTCTTGAAGGCTTGTTCAATATCTTTAGGGTTTTTTATGCTTCCTTTCGGGAGTTTGTTAATCCATCTTCTGGCACTTCCAGTGAGTGAGCTCACAAAGAGCCTTAAAAAGACATTGGGGTGTTCTTGTTCGGATTGGTGAAACTGGAAAGCATCACAGAAGTCGGTCCAATGAGAGTTGCCATAGGATCCATATTCCCCTGAGAACTTAGGTATCCAGGACTCGACCTTCTTGGGTAGATCATGTAACCCCCCTTGGGTGTTAGGTAAGATTAAAGGACCAAAGAGTTCTTTATGAGACCATTTGGGAGAACTTACAGGGGTGACAGGATTTGTAGAGGTTATAGTAGTAGATGAAAGTATATACTGACGCCCACTACGAGTCGTCATTTTCTATTTGTGGAGTCGCCAGATGATTTACTTGAAATCATCAAAGAAAAGGGAAAACACTCTAGTGGAGTCGCCAGGTAAGCTTGTAAGATAAGGCTCTGAGGCAAGGCTTACCGAAAAGGTTTGTCGTTTGAGGAGAATTGACTCAGTGTTCCCCGGCAACGGCGCCAAAATGTTATCGCACAGTTTGTAGTTTAAGTCAAAGGCTAAAGGATATAAACCAAACTGGCGTAACAGGAACCTTCCCCACCCAATGTCACCTCAATGGGGAGGTTCTTTCTATTTAGGGAGGTTAGCCCAGGGTAGACGTCCATGACAACCTGGGGTTTTGAAGAGGTTAAGGTATAAAGTCAAGATCAAAGTTTCCCCCTCACAGGTTACCACCAAAGTCAGATAGTCTGGCTAATCAACCAATAAAGAAGTGTATGCCCAAATGAAAACACCTGCCCAGAACAAGACAACAATAATACAATATATATGCAGGCTATAACTCAATGGGTTAGTACTTCAATGACTATCTGATATCAATTAATAAGCAATGTAAAACAATAGATACCAATGAAGTCAACGTCTTATCAATTAGCTATGGCAAAAGCATCAATTCATCAATAACTATCAAGATGATCAAGCTAACAATGTATCAAATCAACACTTTACTCAATAAATGCTTCAAATCATCATTTAATTTCTTATATTGAACACTTGCTGCGTCAAGATGAGATAACCAACTGTGACATCAACCTTAATTAGGTTAGTTTGTTAGTTAGGGTTTCAAAATTTAGAGTTTTGAGAGTGGTTTTGTACACTAGGACTTCAACGTTGGAGGTTAGAGATCAGTGCCTTAGGGTATATGGAGTCAAACAAGATAAGGGCACAAGGTTTTGAAACGATGAAGACTTAAAGACAGGAGGGAAGGGTTCTAAAGTGCTGCAAAGGCAGGGCCCTAGAATCAAAACCCTAAGGCAAAGAGGCTCACTCCAGTGTTGCTTAAGTAAGGCCTCGTGCTCTTTCCTCCTTCCTTAGGTCAACTTGGCAAAATGGCTAGCATAAATGATGAATTTAACTAAAGGATGAGGTGAGAGAAAGTGTTGTGAAGACAAGGGTTTCAAACCCTAGAAGATGATGGCCCTAGGTGTAGATAACCTAGGCCTAGGACGTCACCCTCTTTAAACCTATAGAATTCAATGCTAACTTAAGGGAAGAAGCAAGATGAGTATAGCAAAGGCTAGGCTCAATCCTTCTTCTTCAATGGCTTAAATATTTCTCTCTAAGGGGACATGAAACAAGGACCTACTTGTGTGCTTGTTACCTAGGGTTTTAAATCAGCAATTTAATAAGCAAATGCAATAAATTAAACCTACAACCATTCAATTAAGAAGTTTTGCAAGAAAATCACTTACATATCATGAAGAAAGCATGTGCAAACCCTAGTTGTAAACCTTCCTTGGAGAGAAATGTCATAAGATGCCAAAAAATCCTTCTAGTATCAAGTGCGCCTCACTTAGAAAGAAATAATACCTTAGGAGGGAGCAAAATTCAGACCTCACAAGTCTAAGTGAGTTGTGTTATGTCAAAATGAGGGAAAAACATCCTCAATATATAGTATCTCATGACCTTTAATTAAAATTAGGTCATTAAAAGTAGCCGACAAGGCTAATAACCAAAAATCATATTGTTTTACATTAAACTGTCAAATAAAACCCTAACTGAGCAATAAGCAAGACGCCAATCCCTTTTGAGGGAGACGTTGGCCCTTCTTAGGGCAAAATACAGCACTAGATGACAAACGTTGGCCCTCTCTAGGTCTTCAAACTCTGCCACACGTGCCAAAATGCACTGTCAAGGTGCCATACACTGGAGGTGACGTCATGGCTCCTAGATGACATCCTAGGGCATCAGAAAGGACACGTTCCACCTATAGTGGGTCAACCCCCTGGTGGCTAATCGAAACCTATGGGTACAAGCTTGCTAGGGTACCCTGTCAATCCCCCCAACCTTGGCCAAGTGGGTTAATGTAAGATCCAAGCAGTCGTCAGAAATGAAATAAATTTGATGCATATATCTGAAGGTTAGAATGATCAAATATGACACATACCATGATACCTGTACCAATTACCTCATGGAGCAAGAGTCTTCTCCGATACAAGTCCAAGCTGAAGGTGATGGATGTTGTTGTTGCTGACAGGACAAGTCTGATGAAGAAGAAGAAAGATGGGCCATGCTCAGGTCAATCCTGCTCTCGGTACTCCATGTCTAGGACATGTGGGCCTCGAGACATGATCTCCTAGTTATCCCTAGAAATCGGGGATAACAATGTCTTCCGTCTTTTTCTCCTTCATTTTGTCTTAGTTTTCTTTGATGATATTCTCATCTATACTAAAACTTGGCAATCTCATCTTTCCCATGTGGATCAAGTTCTTCATGTACTCTCTCAGCATCAACTTTTCCTCAAACACTCTAAATGTGCCTTTGGCGCCTCAAAAGTCGAGTACTTGGGTCATATTGTTGGAAAGGCTAGTGTCCGGGTGGATCTTAAGAAGATTGAAGCAATGCAGGATTGGCCTCTCCCAAATAATATTGAAAGCTTGCATGTTTTTATGGGTTTAGAAAGCTATTATCACAAGTTTGTTCATAATTATGGAAATATTGCAGCACCTCTCACTGCTCTACTTAAAAATAATTATTTTACTTGGACTCTCGCACATGATCTGGCCTTTCAAGCATTGAAGGCGATATGTGCACTACTCTAGTCTTGATCATTCCTAATTTTGCAAATACCTTTGTCCTGGAATGTGATGCCTCTAGGAGAGGAATTGGTGTAGTCCTTATGCAAGAGGGCAGACCTTTGGCCTTTACTAGCAAACAATTTGCTAGAACGCCATTTGGGCCAATCAATCTATGAAAAGGAAATGTTGGCTATTATGCATGTAGTTGATCTTTGGCGCCCTTATCTCTTGGGGAAACGCTTCCAAATTAAGACAGATCATCAAAGCCTCAAGTATTTTCTGGAGCAACGACCTTCCTCTCCAGAGGAATAAAAATGGGTAACTAAGCTCTTTGGATATGATTATGAGATCATTTACAAGAAATGCAAAGAAAATGTGGTTGTTGACACTCTTTCTCAAAAATATGAAGATGAAGGGTCCCTTTTCTCCCTATCCTTCATTGTACCAAATTGGCTCCAAGATGTTCGCTAGGAATGGCTACAAGATCCTAAAATTTCACATATATTCCAACAATTGCAAGACAATTATTCAGTTTCCCCAGGGTACTCTTCGCACAATGATGATCTTCGTTACAAAGGTCGTTTGTATTTAAGTAAACAGTCACAACTTAAATCCACAGTGCTTTCTTAGATTCATGCTACTCCCACAACGGGGAACTCAGGGTTTACCAAAACCTATGACAAGGTCAAACATTCTTTTTTCTGGGATGGTATGAAAAAGGATATTCACACTTTTGTGGCAGAATACGATGTCTATCAACGTAACAAGGGAGAAACAATCAAAGCCCCTGATACACTCCAACCACTTCTAATTCCACCCACTATTTGGAGGGACATCTTTATGGATTTCATTGTGGGATTACCTAAATCAGGAAATAAGTCAGTTATCATGGTCGTAGTTGATCGTCTTTCCAAGTATACTAATTTTTGTGCTCTTCAACATCCATTTATTGCATCCACTATGGCTCAACTTTTTATGGATCATATCTTTAATCTTCATGGCATGCCTCATTCTATTGTTTTTTATCTAGACCCCACTTTCACCATCAATTTTTGGCAAGAACTATTCAAGCTACAGGGCACCCAATTGCATCTCAACACCACCTATCATCCCCATACTGCTGGTCAAACTAAAGTTGTCAATAAGTGTTTGGAGACTTATTTGAGGTGTTTTGAATATAAAAGGAAAAATCAATGGGCTCAATGGTTACCATTAGTTGAATTGTGGTACAACACTTCTTACCATACAACTACTCGCATGACTCCTTTTGAAGAAGTATATGGACAAAATCCACCTTTCGTTCTCTCCTACATGCTAGGTGTCTCGAAATTTCAAGTGGTTGACCAAACACTTACAGTTTGAGAAGTTATTCTCTGTACCCTCAAAGAGAATTTGTTCATGGCTCATAATCGCATGAAGCAACAAGCTAATCAAGGTCACTTAGAACGTCAATTTGTTGAAGGAGACCAGGTATTTCTTCGACTGCAACCTTATAAACAAACTTCACTCAAGGATGAACGTTGTCAAAAAATGGCACCCAAATTTTATGGTCCTTATACAGTTATCAAGATCGTGGGATAGGTGGCCTATCAGTTAGCTTTGCCTATTTATTCTATGCTCCATCATGTTTTTCATGTCTCCTGCTTAAAGAGGGTGATTGGAACTAAGTTCCAAACTCAAACCAGTCTTCTCGAGTTGGATGAAGAAGGATCCATCTGGTTGCAACCACAAGCAATTTTGGACCAACAAGAGTGTTGTCTTCGTCAGCGCACCATCAAGGAAGTGTTAGTCTATTGGAAAGATACAACTCCCACAGATGCCATATGGGAGCCAACTAACATTCTGTAGCAATTTCCTCATCTCAAGCCTTGAGGAAAAGGTTGATTTTAAGAGGGAGGGCATGTTAGGGACCTAACCTACTTGACCCATCAAGTGGGTAGAATAATATATTTCCATGTAAGAAAGGTTGATATTAATAAGGCCTAGCAATAAGGAGGAATAATTAAATTCTAAGAAGACCTAATAGAAGCTTCCGCTTTTAGAAGGATCTTCCTCTAGATTGTTCATTTGGATAGATAGATTTAGTATAAATAAGAGTAGAGGATATGGTAAGTTTTGTCTTGGATATTATTTTAATAGAGCTCTGCTCTATTGGAAGTTTTTCCCTCAAAGAGGCAAGTGAACATTGCTATCATTAATCAAGGTGCTCTTTCTAGTATTGTTCTGGTTATATCATTGTTGTTCTACCATTTCTAACTAAAATATTTATGTTCTACATACTATTTTATATCTTGAATACTACACATTGACGTAGATAAACATGATTTTATTTGATAATATGAATTATTTCACATGAAAATGACTCACACATGTTTCAAGCTTGCAACTCCCCCACTAATATATTCTATTCCTGTTATAAGCCTTGAAAACAATCAATATTTCAGAGTCGTGGAAACATATTTCCTATACCATAATTGACAGGGACTTGATGCTCTTTACAACTCCACTTGTTAGTTAATATGCTCACTAATACTATCAACACCAAAATTTTATTTTGATTACTTAAATGGAAAATTTTACATAGAGAGTGAATCTACCTTGCAAGTACCCAAAACTAATATTAAAATAACCAATAAACTATTATGATATTTATCACGTACTTTATTCCAAAAGATTATCCAACTAGATAATATACATTTTATATTATTTTCCCGGAGATACGGTTAAATGGAGATAGGGTTAGTATAGGCTGCAAGTGACACTTGGATGTTTTGGCTACATTAATCTAGATGTTGTTAAGAACATTGGGATAACATTTTGTTTTAATCTTGTAAAGTTGATGGGTGTAAAGCAAGACGTAAGCCATGATGTACACCAGCTATTAGTAAAGCATGTGTTGTATGAAATCAAGTTATTAAATCAATATTCTTATCTATCTTTTTTCCAAAGGGGCTCAGATATGATTACCTCCAACATCCCGATTAGAACTTTGTATTCCTCATGTTAAAAGGAAAAAATAAATTAATTGAATTTACAATTGTCATGTTGAAGGGTCTTACATATGATTACCTCCAACATCTTCATTAGAACTTTGTATTTCTCATGTTAAAAGGAAAAAATAAATGAATTGAATTTACAATTGATATGTTGAATGTAGATAAAATTATAGGAAAATGGCAACAATTAGTTGTAGTAAATATTTCAAATGTAGAAATGACAAAATTTTGTAGTCAAATAAAAAGAATGAGGAGAAGAGGAATGAGATTGAAAATGGAAGGAATGGGGTTGAAGGGGTAGGAT
The DNA here is from genome assembly GCA_000966675.3 of Picea glauca. Lineage (NCBI taxonomy): Eukaryota > Viridiplantae > Streptophyta > Pinopsida > Pinales > Pinaceae > Picea > Picea glauca. The sequence continues at coordinate 148,694 of JZKD02S2334068.1, forward strand.
ATTAGGCAGAGAGGCAACAAGACATTTTCATGTCAGTGGAGGTGGAAATTCAATAGCAAGTGGTTTATGACTATGGACTATGCACAAATGAAGAAACAAACATTTATTGGCAGGAAGTAATACTATAACTTAGTTTTAGCATTATTTGACTTGGGAGAATTATGTGCTTTAAGCTAAGATATCAAGGAGAATTATGTGCTTTAAGCTAAGATATCAGTGAGAATTGTGCATTAAGCTAAGATATCACTGGACAATTTGTGGTTGTGCCTCAGAAAGAGGCCAAATAAGACCTCAAACTCGAAACTTAGGCTTAAAAATGAAATGTAAGTAAAAATATTATGTGAATTCACCAAAACCTTGGATAAAAACAATGAAATGTCATTAGTTTATGTGCCAAACTATTACAAAAAGACCTAATCAATTGTTATAGTCCCTACATCCTGAAGGGAAGGGACTAATAATATTAATTTAAATGAAAGAAAATTGAAAAAAAAGATACTTATATTTTTGGATACATCATACTATTATATGAAAAAAAATGTTGTACCACCAATTAAATTAAAAAATTAAAAAAGATTTGTTGTAGAATAAATTGAGTTAAAAATTTGGTTTTCTTTGAATTTGAAATCCCACTAGGGGTTGCCAAAATGATATTACTTGTAACATCAAAGCATTGTGGGTGGTATGGCCATGCAAGATATTGTAGTGATCTAATGGATAAATTACCTCGATATCTTTAGATAACCTAAAATACCATGATTTTTTAGTGGTAATATAAAGGGGATCTCAAAATAACTTTGTCTACTATGCATTAATATTTTTGTAGTTTGGTAGATGTCTTTGTTAAATCTTTCATGTGTTGGATGCAAGTATACATGAAAAGTGACCATGTAGGTGGTAGCTCAATTACATTGGAATGGATGAGAGGTTGGGATATAGGGAGATGATAGGTGCCCCTTAATGATTTGTCTAGAGTATATTGCAAGTTGAAGCACAACCATGTTCAAGGTTAAAAGATCTAGGTGAAGGTGAATCATTCATAATATCATCGACACTTATGGAAACATCTCCATATCCTTCCACAATAATATTGTATAACTAATAACCAATTGATGACTTCATTTAACTATAGTGAAATTGGGGATTGTGTAAAGACAATACTTTCTATCCAAAAATATCAAAGTATCATATGGAAAAAACATTTCTAAATTGATAAAACCAATGTAACAAACATATGTAAATTGATAAAACCAATGTAACAATTGGTATAATGTGGGGAGAAACTAAGTGTATCTTATAATTAAACCACATGTTTTGATCCAATGATCTCTTCCTCAAAGTTTCCATCTTAAATAAGGATCACATTATAAGTGTATGTTTTAATCCATTCTTCATGTCCTTCCCTTTAATTCCACATGATGCATCTTCTTGCATGGCTTTTAGTTTTACTTTTAAATTTCAAAATCATATTGTATAATCACATAAGTATGATACCTAACATTGAAATCCAATTGAGTCATATATGCTGAGATTATAAATCCAAGATTGGCTCAGTGTTTCAAAAAGCATATTTGTTTTTCTATTACTTAGTTCCCGGTGTTATTAGTGAAAAACGTTTGTTAATATGATGTTTCTTGTATTTTTTTTTTATCGAAAAATCAAGGTAACAAGAGGTATGTTTTGTGTCTATGAATTTATCCATAAAGGATAAGAATGCACCATGTGCATTTAAAAGCAGTTAAAACAGAGAATGACATGTATATCCCTAACCACCTATAGGGAGTTGCCTAGGTCCTTCTCAAGTAAATATCTTCTTTATCATCTCATAATCCCTAATGGACCCTTACAAGTTTGAGGTGGCTTGTTACGTGAATATGTTCTAGAGGACTTCACTCATGGATTTTAAGGTAATCTTTCACGCATTGGGTATGCTTTTCTATTCATGGTCTATCTTTAATTTTGTTGAGTTCATTACTCTAAAAAGGAGGACTATATAGTAACAATAAGAAGCAAATCGTTTTATTATGGAAGGCTAGCAATCACGTTATTATGGAGGGCAAGTTTCCTAGCCTGAAGACATGTGAAGAAGATACTCAAGGGTCGTGTATTCCAATGTTGCTTCATAAAAATTAATTGGAATGACTACACCTAATTCTCAAATATTGGTCCAATAAATCTTTGGAAGAAGTAATCGTGAAGGCCCTATGATCAAGTTGATGGATGGAGTTTGGTAGGAATAAAACATTGATGGAAAAATATTGTTAGGAATATGGGGCTAAATTCACAAAAGTGTTATTTTAGATTCTTTAAAACAAATTTAAGATTCTTTTTAAAAATCAAAATTGATGATTTTTTTAGTAATGACTTGTTTTAAAGCATCTTTCTAATTTGAAAGTATTATTTTTAAGATTTTCATATTAATATATTTTTAAATGATATATAGTTAATTATATGTTAAAATGATCATTTTCAATTTTGTGAATGTTTAAAAAGATAAAATAAAAAAAAAAGGTGAATTTTAATATTCTTTTACTATAAAGAATTTAAGAAATTTCAAATAAGCTCTATTTTATTATTTTAAGTTTTTTTTGTGTGGTTTTTAGAAGGTAACTAAAAGAAAAATCCCGGCTTGGGAAAGAGGCAATGATCCAGAGGTTTAGGTCGGTCTGTGGGGAGTGTAGCCTCGATAACGGGTGAGGAGGAATCAATGCGAGAGGCCAAGAGCCAGGGGAAGTCAGTTAAGGAGTTATTCTCGGCTTCAGAAAGTGATTTAAGGAGTGAGGGGCAGAGAAGGTTCAGTTTTATCTGCTGTTCATCAGGTTGCCCCAGCAAGGGTTGGAGGGCTGGGCGTTGAGGTGAATCAAGGTAGACCAGGGAAGGGTCGGCCTCCATATAATCAGGGGGGTGGAGAAAAAGATCAGTTTCTTCAGAGAAATCGGTAGTTGACTTACCCGGGCAATCTCGGCGGAGGTGGCCAGTTTCTCGACAGAGGTTACATCGGAACGGGATTCCGAGGTAGTCCAATTTTTGGAAATGCTTCTGCCCTCTCCAGTCGATCTCCAGGGTTTCTGAAAGTCCTGACGTGATATCAATCTCAACTAGCACTCTTCCCATTTTTCTCAAAGAGCCACTGAGCAGCTGATTATCATGAGCAATGAACGTCCCCAGGGTGTTTCCGATCGCTTTCAAAGCTTCTTTGTTCCAGAGATGAAGCGGGAGACCTGGGAGAAGAACCCAAATATGTCTGAGTTGAAAAAACTCCATGTCTGGGTTGAAGGCTAATCTCCCGCGCTTAAGCATTAGGCTGCTCCCTCCGAAGACCCACGAAGTAGAGAGAAGAAGGGAGGCATCTTCTGGGGACTTGCAGTGAAAGCAGATCCAGCCTTTTTTGAGGAACTGGACTCGTGGCAGATAGCCTAGAACGGGAAACCACTTACTTTTTAACCAGTCATCCAGTGGTTGATGGCTCAGGTGTTTGTATGAAATGCGTCCCACCAGAGTGCAGGTCGACATCATAACAAGATTTTCAAAACCCACACCATCCCCCAACACCAGTCGCTTTGATCTTTTGTTAGCTTTCCAAACTTTTCGACCACTGGAAGTTTTACGGAGGGTAGAATCATCAATGCGAGGACCAAAACGAGCTTGTTGGGGAGCGGGGAGAGTTTCGGGCAGGGACCTGTCAGGGACAGGTGGATCGGGCTTCGAAGCAAGAGGAAACGACTGTCGGGGAGAGGTTTCAACGTCCGGGTTCTCGGCGGGAACAGTGGAAAAGTTTAAAAAGGAAGGCTCGGAGGGAAAAATCTGGCGCTTGGATTCAAGGGAGTCAAGTTTGTCAAACAGGCCCACCTGTTTCCAGATAAGTTCATCAGAGGGCTGCATCAGAGGATTTGTCAGCGTATCCATGTTACAAAGCTGAGTGAACAATCTGTCGGCCCAGTAGGGGAAAGACGACAAAGGTGGGGGAGAACTGGCTGTAGGGGAGCTCAAATCAAAGTGTGAAGGTCCCAGGAAGTAAACCAGGTCAGTGGGAGGTAACCAATAAGAGAGGGCGGGAGGAAGAAAACAAGTTAGTTGGACAAAGAGACAAAAAACCAAAACACAGTTCAGAATCCCCCGATGCTCGTTAAGCGGGTACCGACCAAATCAAAGAGGAACTTTTTGTCCTGTAGCTTTACAGGAGCAAACGACCCACGCGGAGCCCACCTCGGTAAACCCTGAGTATTTTAGAAGCCGGTCCAGACAAGAATACGATGGAGGAGAGCCGGGAGTTTAAACTTAGTCGTCAAAGCTGGTTAGGAGGACTGGCTGCGTACTAACTAAGACGAGGAACCGGAAGAAAGAAGGATGCAATGTTCAAAGAAAAAGCATTGCCAAAGGAAGAGTAATGGTGTTCCAGGATCGTCTGGTTCGCTGCCATCGCTCGCTGCCATCGCTCAGGGATTTTGACCTCTTCTTGATATAGCTTGATAGACCTCATATAACCTTGTTAAATTTTATATTTAGTGTGCATAGCGCTCTCATATAACCTTGTTAAATTTTATATTTAGTGTGTCATTGTTGTGGATTGTAATCTAAATAATCATAAGCGATCATATGAGTGAGTACGATCATATGAGTGAGTACTATGAGGAAGGATATTTTATTTAAAAGAAAAAATTGTGTGTTATTTAATTATGGGTGTTTATGAAAAGATGGTGGTTCAAAAGAGACAATAGGGTTTTGGGAAGGCATTTATGTTATATTTTTTAAGAATTATATGTGTTATTGGTGCGTGTATATTATTGACATGAGTACATTATTTTTAATAGATTTGACATCTTATAAATTACATAGCGATACCACATCAACTAATAAAAGTAATGTATACATATTCCTAAAACATATATATGTTCTTTCATGTATTAAAAACAAACAAAAGAATTATTGAATCCCTCAAATTTCTCCCTCAAAACTGCGATCATCCTTTTTATCACACTGAGGCATGTTTCGACCACACGATGACAATATGGACTTTGACATCACTGCTTTTCAATCTTTTAGTAGTGTTAATAACATTTTATCTCTCGTTTATCGAATCCATGCATGGTTTTTGTGTGAACCATGTTGTTTATACTTGGTAAACTCCATGATTTTAGACAAGGAATAGAATTGTTTTATAAATGTTGAATTGTAACAATAAAATTTCATTGAAATGGAACCAAACCCACCACTACCCACTACAAAAATTCCAACCCTAACCAATATGTAAACACCGAGATTTACAATGGCATTGATGTACTTAAAAAACTTAATTCATGATTTTAAGAGGACCATGACATGCCTTTCTAGGTAAATCCCTTGATACAATTATTTATTTTGATTACATATGCCCCAATACAAATAATTGATATTACTAAATATAGGGCTCGTAACTATGAACAATAATGCATCGGTATTGTCAAGGAGGTTGTGATAGGCTTACATATAAAAAGAGCAATATCTTGAAACCTTTTATTGACTCTAGAACTGACCAACACCCTCTCAAGACTAAGGAAAATATATGCATGCACTAGTGCACATTCTACCCATTCACTGACAATTGGATGGATAGATAGGTTGTGGTGTTAGATAAACCTCCTTGTAGTTTGTGGTGTTAGATAAATCTCCTTGCAATAATAGGGAGGTGTCATTATACATTTTATGGTAATTATGGGATGAGTTTGTTTCAAGTCTCCATATAAGCTATTTTGACATTAGGGAATTCCAAAGAATTGGTGGTGGTTTGCACCGAATCAAGAGGATGTCAAGTATGACCTAAATGGTAGGTTGTGCCATTCTAGGCACTGGTCTACCCTTCTTGCAAATATCCTCTTATTGTATACCATATTTGTGATACTCAAACTATTGTTTAGTTACTAACTTGACAAGAAATTTGACCTCAAAATGAGAACTCTAGCT
>JZKD02S2334068.1:167105-184441 GCA_000966675.3 Picea glauca
TATATATAATTTTAAATGTTTTTTTTTTAACTTTTTCAATTTTTTTTAATAATGTGTTTTAGATGTATTTTTTGGTAAATTTCTTTTTCATGTGGTTTTTTATAATTAAAATGATGGTAGGATTTTTTTTTTAATTATTATTTTTTAAACTTAAACAAATTAAAAATTAAAAAGAAATATGTATTTTTCCCTTGTTTGTTTTGGAGTCTTTTTTTGCTCGTTTTCCTCTCTCTTTTTTTTAATTTATTTTTCCCATCTTTTAGGTTTTTTTTTTTTCTTTTTAATTATTTTATTTGCAATAACATTGGGCTTTTAGGCCATGGTTTTAAAAATGTTGCAATTTTAAGGTCGTAAAAAAGGGGGGCTACTACTTGTAGCACCTCTTTTCGATTCAAGTGCTAATTTTAAGATTTTGGTTGCAATGATCAATTGTCAAGGCCATGGATTTCAAAAAAGTTGTAATTTTGACCTCAAAAAAGGGGGGGTGCTACTGGGAGTGTCACTTTTCAATTTCGGAGTTGATTTTAATGTTTTGGTTGCAACCATACAAGTTGTTAAGGCCATTGTTTCAAAAAAATTGTAATTTTGATCCTGAAAAAAGGGGTTTTGTTCTTGGCACCACTTTTCATTTCGAGGTTTGATTTTAATGGTTTTTCCAACAAAAATTACTAGGTTGGTAACTTAGGCCATGGTTACAAAATATTATGATTTTAACCCTAAAACAAGTGGTGCTACCGATAGCACCACTTTTTGAAACGGGGGTAAAAATAGTGACTAAATGTGACCTATAAAGAAATGAGAATTCTATAGGGTTCTTGTCAAGTTGGTAACTAAGGCTTACATGCAATAGTCTCCATCATAACACATTCACATAGTGTCTTGCCAAAACAGATCTTCCAACAATGTGCAACCTGATGGTGGAGAGCCAAGGGTAGGGTCTTCAAGGAAGGAAGTCTATTCTAGTCATGTGATTACATATGGCTACTAGGCTGTGACATCTTCATATGTTGGGAGCTCTAATTGGAGATCATGTTCTCCTCGACCATGCTCAAGTTAACCATCCTCAACGGTACCAGTTGTCAAGTCACAATTTCAAACAAGACATAATTTTAATATAAAAAAAAAAGAACCAGTACCACCACTTTTTGATTCAAGAGTCAATTTTAAGGTTTTTTATCACAACAATATGAGTTGTTAAGGCCATGGTTTCAATTAAGTTATAATTTTAACCCCTCCAAAAAACGAGTTCTACCAGCAACACCACTTTTCGATTTGGGGGTTGAGTCTAAGGTTTTTTCCCATAATGGCATCGGTAGTTAAGGCCATGGTTTTAAACAAAATGTAATTTTAACCACCCTTTAAAAAAAGAGTGCTACTAGTAGCACCACTTTTTGAAATAGGGTAAAAACATCCACTAAATATAACCTCTAAAAAAATGAGAATTCTAGAGGGTGCTCTTTAAGTAGGTAACTATGTTCACGGACTTGTAGACTTCTCACATCCATTATGTCGCAACATGCATTTGCACCATAGACTGTTCAATTGCTTGAATAAGGGGATTAATGGTTCCCGTTATCTCCACTATTTTTTATCCTACAAAGGTCTAATGAGCTATCAATAATTATTTCAAGTTTTCCTTCTATTCATTGAAGTATCCAAAAGAAACCTAAAGTTTCTTAGTTTTCACTGTTACCTTCTCATCAACTATTATTTCTTAGGCTTTAGAGTCTACCTCTTATACCAGTGGCCACATCTATTCAAAATTTGATCTTATCACCTCAATCTCATCTATGAGGGAATGTTTGTCATGACGTAGCATGTTGAATTTCGCCTACAAATCATCCACTTGCATATGAAGATGTTGATTTTCTTCTTGGAACTCTAAGTCGTCTTATTCCATATTAAGTAATTTGTACCCTAGCTCTTCTCCTAGCATCCAATGGATGTGGATTAAGTCATTTGTTGGTAGTGGTACATTTCCTTTGGTGCTAATACATGAGAATGAAATGGACCCATAGGATTCATTCTTGCTAAATCTTGGCCATTATGTATAGATTTCCCAGCATGTTTGTGTGCATTTACATTCTTTAACATTGTGCCTCTGCCAATATAAGGGTTATGTTTCTAGTTCATCCCTATGTATCAACCATTATGCATTGCACATTGTCAAAATTGTGCTGATAGAATTTCATTATCTTGTGTTCGTACTAAATGTTCCATGTGAGTTCTGTTATCTCATCCAATGCAATTTGGTGAACTAGAACCATGTTGAGAGGGGAAAAAAGGGTCGTGATGATCTTTGGCACAACCTTTGGTTGTGATTTTGAATGGTTTCTTTCTCCCTACTAAGATTATTCATATCCACGTCTTCAACTTCTTCATTTGTAGGGTCTTGGGATGATGCAACTGATGGTTCCTTTTGATCTTCTTCATGCAACTCATTTGGATCACTTTCTCTTGCTATGGTATTTATGCTTACTTCCTTGGGCATGGTGGCTTGATGAGCTAGTTTTTATGTTCTCCATTGGTCCCGATATCATATTGGCAAGATTGATGCTGCTCGACTTGTGGGTATGATCCCAGTTGTTGTTGTCTCATGTCCTTCCAATTCAATGATGGTTTCCTTTCTTTAAATGATTATATCTACACATTTATTTTTTGTCATACCTTCCTCATCTAGAACAATTGTTAATTTATGAGATGGTGTATCGACAAGGAAATGATGATTTACCTTTATTTGATTGGCTACCAGTTCCAAAATGTTGGTAACTTTTTATTGATGTGGCTTTGGTAACAAGTAAGGGATGATATATACCTTGCTTCCTATTATTGATTTTACTAGTACAACAAAGTATGCATCCCTTAACTTGGAACCTAGCTACATCTTCTTGCATTTTAGTCTAGTACACATGCCTTTGGAACTTGGCTATTATGTTTTGAACGCCAAAATGAATTGCAAATTTGGAGGTGTTGACCTTTCTTATAAGTTGTGTTGTCTCACCTTTAGGCACACATAACTTACCCAACTTGTAGAGAAACCAAGGGTTTTATGATAATTAGCATTGCTTTCACCTTTTATTTCATGAATGTGACCTTGCAACTAAGAAAATATCTCATAGAAGTCCTTATCCTCTATGTACTCTTTGTATGCATCATGGATGAAAGGCTCCATGTGCATACAAGTACCTTAAGTCGTGATCTTTGTTTTTAGTGATCTTGATAGTATGTCTTCCAACTTGTTATTACTTCCCTTCTTATACTCAATGATGAGGTAAAAGTTGCAACAAAAAATCCCATCCATTTTCAATGTTTTGATTGTTGAAGATTACCTTAGGTTTGCAAATATTATATTGGTTATTGATTAGTGTGGATAATGGTCTCATTTCCTATTATCTTGTGCCATAATATACACCTCTTTGTCATATGTGAGGTGGTTCAACATTACTCCATGGAATGTTTTTGAATACTAGCAAACAGAGTAACCTCCTTTCATGAGCACTACTCCCATAGCATAGCCACTTACATTTGTATCCAATTAAAGAGGCTTTTACAAATTGGGAAATGTGAGAAATGGTGCTTGCCTAATCTTTCATTTTAGTCCTTAAATATCCTAATGTTAATTCTTTCCTCACTAGAAACTCTTTGTCATTGGTTGTTATGGCATGGATTGGTGCAATCATAGTTGGAAATGATGTCGTGAACTTATAAAGGTACTATGTTACTTGGAAAAAACTCTTAACTTCAATGCTAATGATAGAAGTTGGCCATTTTTATGATGGACTCCATATTTTTTGGGTCAACCTTAAGCTTCCCTCCACCAATCACATACCCCAAGAACATTAGAGATTACCAAGCAAACTCACACTTCTCAAGGTTTTCCAATAGTTGATGCTTTCTTATGGTCTCTAACACCTTCATCACATGTGAGATATGCTCTTCTCAAGTATAGATAAATATTAATTTATCATCAGAGTGTGTTATTACAAATAAATCTATAAAGGGACACCATACATCATTCATAAATCACATAAATATAATTAGTGCATTACATAAATTAAAAGGAATTGCCAACCACTCATATATACCTTACCTCATCTTGAAGGCAATGTTCCAGGTGTCTTCTTCTTTGAATCACACTTGGTCATATCCAAATTTTAGATCTACTTTGGTGAAGTTCTTGGCATGTTTTAGTTGATCCAACAAATCATTAGTCCTAGCCAGAGGGTACCAGTTATCGAGGGAAATATTATTTAGAGCTATGTAGTCAATACACATCTCCCAAGTCCCATAGTTCTTGAGAAATATTATGATAAGTGACCTATGAGGTGAGTCTCTTGGTCATATGATCCATATAGATTTCGGTGGCCTCCCACCTATTCCAACTGGCTCATTTTGGCAGTTTTCTAGTTTGGTAGATTTTTCCTAGTTTTCAGGTCCCTGACTTCTAGGGCCGTTTTGAGAAATAAACAACGTTTTTAGGGTTGGACATAGTTATACTGTAGTTAAATTTAGATTCTAAAGGAAACATGTGTATTCCTGGGATATACCTTTCCAATGGGCTATCGTGCGCCTAAAACGGTGATCATATGCAAAAGTTACAACCCCAAGAAGTTGATTTACTAACTTACCCCAATGGGGCCCCTAGGATTAGGTTTTTGGATGCCTAGGGTTTTTGACATTCCTGTTTGTTGTACAAATTACTTTAGAGCCTCATTGTACTCATATTCTTGTGAATGATCGCAACTGTCACATCTCTTCTCAAAGATAAGCCCCCACCATTCTAGCAAGCTTGTTTTCCGTTGCATTTTATAGTTTCAACTTATTTCCTTATTGAATAGAAACCAATTTTACTGTATATCGGTTATTTTGTGTTAAGCATATTTTAATAATAATATGTATTCATTTCGTTTTTCTCATAAAATTTGGATCATTGGTATCAGAGTGATCTTCTCCTTGTCGTTCTTAATGCATGTCCCTTATGAGGTTGGGGTACAAAGAATTGGGTCTTGAGCTTGTTTCTCTTGAGGACAAAAGCTCTCACACACCCAAGTGACCTATCATGGTGGGAGAAAAGAAAGACGACGGGATAGGAGATCCTTTCAAAATATTTCTCAAGGAATCCCTCACACAACAGAGGAACGAGATGATGGATAGTTTTGCGCAAATCCTTCGGCGACTACCAACAGGCAACACATCTTCCTCAAACGGAGGCGCCACCCCCTTCAAGGTACAAATCAAATTTGATATTCCTATATTTTAAGGTCATATAGACACAAATGCTGTAGACAAATGGTTGAATCCACTAGAAGGGTATTTCTCTATCCATAACTTCTCGAATAGAGAAAATATTACTTTTGCGCTCCTCAAAGTCATTCCTCGTGTCAAAGATTGGTGGTAAACTTTATGTGAGAAAAAGGAAATAGAGGAACCCTCATCATTTACAATCGCGGTCACCTGGGAGTCCTTTAGGGATGTTATTAAGGAGAAATACTACCCTATCAAAAGTTATGATGACCTGTACACAAAATGGACCACACTACGATAGGAAAGAGACCAAGCAGTGCCCGAGTTCACAAATATCTTCCATACCTTTCACACCAAGATGGGTATCAAATATTATGAGTGACATATAGTGCTCAAGTATCGTGATGGTCTGCATAGATACATCCAGGCCGAAATGGAGTTTCTGGACATCTCATCCTTGGGCGCGGCCTACCGATATGCTGTCAAAATCGAGCAGAAGCTCAAATAAAAGACGTGGAAATTCAGGCCTGGGAACCCCTCACAGCAAAATCCAGGAAAGGGCGGACCCAACTCACAGAACAAAGGACAGAGCAAAGATGGACAGCCTCAGGACAACCATTCCAAGCCGCAAGCAAAGAAGGACATCATAAAGACAAAGAAATATATTGAGAAGGGGTGAGACTTCCATAAGAGCCCCGAGCATAACATTGTTGATTTCTGCTCAAAGCAGTCACTGGTGGCTAAGGTGAAAGCCTCTGAATCAGATGTGGGTTCTGACTCTGATTCAGAACTAGAAAGGGGGAGACAGATCATTGACGCAGAACCCAGTGCTATCGTTGCGACCACCAAGCTCCAACCCGATGAATCAGACGAGCCAGAGGAAGGAGAGCGCCTTTTTCATTCACAGATGTGGGTGAAGGGTACGCCATTGCACTTCATCATTGATAGTCATAGCCAGAAGAACCTCATATTAGTATAGGTTTTCAAGTGACTCGCCTTGCCAACAATGTCGCACCCACATCTCTACACCATCGGATGACTCCACCAAGGAAGAGATATCCACGTCAACCAACAATGTCACCTGTCATACATAATCAAGCCCTTCAAAGACGAGGTATTGTATGATGTTGGCCCTCTTGAAGTTTGTAATTTTATTTTGGGCCAATCATATTTATGGAAACATCATGTTGTATATGATTCTAGTCCTTGAAGTGTTATTATTACTTCGAACAAGAAATTGTACAGGATACCCGAGGCAGTCCCACCTAGTGTTATTTCCTTGATCTCTACCAAGAAATGCAGAAAGGTAATCTCTTAGACGGGGAAGTTTTTCTTCTTCATGATTCTCTCTCAGAATGAGTGAAATATCGCAGCCACATCCAAGGCCTTCGCGGTCGACCTCTCCACACAATAGAAGCAAGTGGATAAGGTCCTGGAAGAATACTCGGATATCTTCTCCTCACCTACCAAGGTACCTCTGCACTGTCAGGTCAAGCATTCCATCGATCTGACCCCCGATGCACCACTGCCCAATGGGCCAGTCTACCACTTTTCTCTGTTACAGAATGAGGAGATCGAGTGACATATCCAAGAACTGCTCCACAAGGGGCACATATATCCCATCTCATCGCCCAATAGTGTTGATACATAAGAAAGATGGAACCTGGTGACTCTGCATTGATTACCGGGCCCTGAATAAAATCACAGTAAGAAACTGGTACCTGATTCCCAAAATCAATGACCTCCTTGATAAACTCATGGGGGCCAAATACTTTAGTAAGTTTGATCTGAATTCTGGCTACCACTAGGTCCCGATATAATAGACAGGTGTATGGAAGACCGCCTTCAATTCAAAGGAAGGTCTTTTTGAATGGTTGGTCATGCCCTTTGGTTTGAAAAATGCTCCAACCACTTTCATGAGGATGGTGGATGACATCCCATGACCATTCACCAATAATTTTGTACTGGTGTATCTGGATGACATCCACATTTACAACAAGACTTGGGAATAACACTTACACAATATTCAACAGGTTCTGCACACCCTGCAGCAACACAAGCTATACGCCAACTTGGAGAAATGCTCCTTCGGCATGGACAAGGTCCATTACCTGGGATACATCATTGATCAACATGGCGTACATGTGGATCCAACCAATATCCAAGTCATCCATGATTGGCCAACCCCAACCACACTCACTCAGCTTCAGAGCTTCTTAGGCCTTTCCAATTTCTACTGCAGGTTCGTGTTGGGATTCTTGCATATTGCATGGGCCCTCAGCCAAGTAACCAAAGGTGGTGGTAAGGTGAAATTTGTGTGGAATCGGTCCCAACAACAAGTGTTCGATGATTTGAAGCAATGCTTGTGCTCAGCCCCAGTACTTTCATTACTGGACCTGCAACATCCCTTTGAGATCGAGACAGATGCTTCAGATTATGCTGTGGATGTCATTCTCACTCAACACATCCACCCCATGGCCTATCATAGTGAGACATTATCAAATGTTGTCTGTAAGTACCCTAATTAAGAAAAAGAAATATACTCCATTGTGAAAGCCTGCCGCTAGTGGAGACATTACATTCTTGGGAAGGAGACAATCATCCACACTGGTCATAAGCCACTACAATTCATTCAGACACAAGGAAAATTGTAGAATGAATGCCATCAGAAGTGGTCCTCATACTTGCAACAATTCCACTTCAACATCAAGCATAAAACAGGAAGCACCAACTGAGTCGTTGATTTCCTCATCAGACTGTCGGTTGTGGCACTCACCACGGTGCTAGACTCTTGTAGCCACGAGACCTCTGTATGACCCCAACTCTATGAGACAGACCTAGACTTCGCCACCACCTACCAAATGTTGGGCGCAAACATAGTTGTTGCTAATTTCCATCTTCAGGACAGGTTGTTGTGTCGTTTGGGCCATATTTGTGCTCCATCAAGCGAGCGAGCGAAGTTGATCTGGGAATCCCACTACAGTCGAGTGGCGGGACACTTCGGCGTCGAAAAGATAGTGGCAATGCCGCAGAAACATTTCTACTAGTTGAAACTTCGACATGACGTCAGGAAGTATATCAGTTCCTACATTGTGTGCATTATTGCCAAACCGACCAATAAGAAATAGGGCATGTACACCCCTCTTCCTACTCCTGATAGGCCATGGAAATCCATCTCAATGGACTACATGTCAGGCCTCCCATCCACCAAGAGGGGAAATGACTGTGTTTTTATGGTTGTTGATCATTTTTCTAAGATGACGATTCTAGCTGCCTGCAAGAAGAGAATCACAATAGAGGCCACTACCAAGCTCTTCTTTGAATGAGTCTGGGTACATTTTGGAATCCCACAAACCATTTTCTCAAATCAGGATAGTCGGTTTCTCAACACATTCTGTTTGAGCCTCTGGTCACTGTTGGACACCAAGCTCACCAAATCCACAACCTTCCACCCCCAGACAAACGGCCAAACTAAGGTCGTAAATTGAATGATCGTGCATATCTTGCACATGTACAATTCTAAGCACCCTCGCACATGGGATGATATTCTTCCCTATGTTCAACATAGCTACAACCGAGCTCTGCATAGCTCAACTGACCACAACCCCTTTCAGGTGGGGTTGGGATTCCAACCATTGGGTCCCATAGATGTTGCACTACCCCTTGTGGTCACCTCGGCTGACTCATCTCCTTCTCCAACTGAAGCTGGCAAAGACACCCGATTCATTGAGCGAATCCAACACATTCGCCAACAGGTTCAGTAATCCTACAAAAGTCCAATGCCAAGTACAAGAAGCACCATGATCAACACTAGGTGCCACATAAGTTTTAGGTGGGCGACAAAGTTTGGTTGCACTTGCAGAAAGAACACCTTACTGGGCCCCATCGGAAGCTTAGCCCACTCTGTTATGGGTCGTACACCATCACCAAGGTCATGGGTGATAATTCTTTTGAGCTCAACATTCCTCATTTCCTTGGCCTACACCCAATGTTCAATGTGGATCTCCTTCGACCTTATTTCCCACCATTATTGGACACCTCAGAGATAGCATAACAATTGACACCAACAAAGATCAACCCTGATTGCATACAACGAGAATTCAGTGATCATATTATGGACACACATTTCAAGGGCACTTGCCAACAAAGGATCCATCTTTATCGAGTTGTCAAATAAGGGAAACTCTTGCACCAAGGCAAGTGGCTCACCCAAGGCCAAATTCAACCGAAATTTTCTCATTTGATGGGGGCACTCAACACAATGGATATCATTGCTTCTTAATGGGGGAGGATTGATCCATATGGATGTCGGTGGCCTCCCACCTATTCCAACTGGCTCATTTTGGCAGTTTTCCAATTTGGCAGTTTTTTCCTAGTTTTCGGGTCCCTGACTTCTAGGGCCGTTTTGAGGCCCTAAACAACCCTTTTAGGGCTCGCCACAATCAAACTAAATACAAAGCCATATTCTACACTAAAATTGTGATTCCCTCGGATAGACCTTTCCAACGGGCTATTGTGCACCTAAAACGAAGATCGTATGTAAAAGTTACAACCCCCGGAAGTCGATGTAGTAACTTACCCCAACTGAGCCCACATGACTTTTGACGCTTCATCTCCTAGGGTTAGGTTTTTGGATGTCTATCATTTTTGACATTCCTATTTATTGTAAAAAGTCCTTGAGATCCTCATTGTACTCATCTTCTTGTGAATGAGTGTAATCGTCACATCTCTACTCAGAGATAAGGCACCACCATTCTAGCAAGCTTGTTTTCCACTGCATTTTACAGTTTCAACTTATTTCCTTATTGAATGGAAACCAATTTGACTGTATATCTATTATTCTGTGTTAAACATCTTTTTAATAATAATCCGTATTCATTTCGATCTACTCATAAAATCCGAATCATCATATGACTCCCTACTCCAATGATTGTTGTAGTTGTTTATTCACTTCATATGCTTTGAGTATGGACTATATATATATATATATATATATATGTATATATATCCTATATTTGGCAATGGAGAGTCATGCAACAAATTTATATCATGGTTCACTTCCTTCTTAGGAGAAGCCCTTTAAGCTCTTGTAACACTTCTTTGTATGCCTACAAAAGTTTATCTAGCTAGTATTTTTACTCTTTAGTACATCCCTCTAAGATATCTTTACTTTTATCGATTCATCTCCTTGTTGATTTTGTGTAACCCTCTAGTTTCAATTGAGAAAATTATATATTTCTCCCTTCTCCTATGTAATGCATACTAAAGTAGATTTCTAGCTATTGCAACCATTGATTAAACTTCATAGCATTGATTTCACCTTGATAGGGCTTGATGTCCACTTTTGATTCTACTTCAAAGAGAGGTTAGGAAGATGTAACACTGGGACCCAAATTCTCTTTTTTTGTTTGTCCTTTATCTTAAGGTTTCCTGATAGAGCCAATGTTCTCATTGTAGTTGTTGAGCTCCTCAAAATGTCCAAACTCAATCTCTAGAGTTTACATTGAAATTTCCATACTTAAAGAAATTTTGGAGAAATGTGCTTATAGTGTTGCAAAGATCTCCTAAGAATCATCCTTTGGGATGCCACTGTACTTATCCATCATGACCAGGGTTTGAGTCTACTTTTTTTATGTCGATATCTAAATATTGCAATATTCCCTAAAACCTCAAAGAACATTGCCTTGATACCAATATAATATGTAAACCACCGTGGATAGTCCATTGGATAGTTTGTCAAACTCACAATAGAACTTGAAATTCTATTGCAAAAACAATGAGGATATACTCTATTACGTAGAATATACTTATGATTAATATGTAATATTATAAGCATATTGTGTTTGATATGAACACTAACTAAGAAAAATGAGAGAAAAGTTATATTAGTAAAAATGAGCACACAATCAACACAATGAACACAAGTTGTATCCCTTGGAAACTCGATGCAGGAAAAATCAACAAGAAAATGAGGCTTGTACCATTCTCTTTTATTCTCAAAATTATAATGCAAAATGCAAAGAAATATTAATTCAATATGGAGTACAATAGACACTATGGCCTACGACAAGTTGTTACATGATTGAATTCTTCCTCTGTTATATTGTAATATCACACTCCTTTGCTTTGCTTGGATATGGGACAACAAGTCATTACATTAGGAGCGTGACCCATCTTTTCTCTTGCAGCTTGATTGTTAACATGTCATGATAACAGTCTAGGATTAAGGTTAGGGTTTTTGAATGCTCCAAATCCTTATTAGGGTTAGGGTTTTAGACTCTCTAGAATCTTCTTAAAAGTCTACACATGACTAACTCCAAATGTGTGAGTAATAATAGTTGATGTGGAATCCACTTGGTACTACAATGGTCAAAGCATAAGTAAACTTGCTTGAGGCATAACTCCCTCAAACAAACTTCATTTGAGGTGCCCTTGGACCATTGGAAAAATCTCAATGAAAATAATAATGTCAATGTGCTGCAATATTTGTTTGCAAATCTTTGACCCAAAAAATGGCCATTTAAGGCCCAAAACAAAATCTAGAACTTTCACGGATCGAAACCACTAAAACATAATATGCCCCTAAAAAGGTCCCAACAAGGCCATGGATATGATATGTTACCCTAGAAAGTATCAACATAGTTGATAATTATGTAGTGATCCATCTTGAATCATATCCATAAATAAATTGATGAAAAATCATACAATTTGAAGAGGGTTGAATGGTTATGCAATTTTGACACCCAAAATAGGAGGAGCATGTTTGAATAATGTAAAGGGAAAATTAATGAATATGTGTAGGAACATGGTGCACATGGAGGTGACCCCAAAAGGGAGTGCATGTGGGAACCTGAATACGAGAGTGCACAATTTTGAGGTGTTGAGAACTTGCACTTGACAATGGGAAAGGATACAAGTGGAGTTTTGGCAGAGGTTAATGAAGTGCATAAATGTTATGAGAAGGGAGTCAAATCACGTTAAAGATAAAATTGCACATGAACATTAAAATAAATAAAGTTGGAACAAAAGATCAACAAACATGCAAAACTGAAAAAGAAAAGGAAAAATAGGAAAAAAAAACATGATATATAGAATGTGAAGATATGGAAAATCAAATAGTTAAACATATAGGAAAAGAAGGTGATAAGAGGAGATAAGAGCTAATCCAACAAAGAGAGAGGAAGTGCATGAGATATCTTAAACAACAAAAATATTTGCCACTAGTTGTTGTAATATATTAATGAACTCTAATGGTCATGTTTAATTGTATATCATGTGTTTAGTAAATTGTTTAATGTTAGTTTATAGAACAAAGTATTTGTAGGCAACTATGTAAAAATGAGGAAGTTTGTGGATATCACATGTATCATCAAAACATTCTTTGTCACTGATTCCATGGGGTATGTTTTTCTTGGAAAGTTCAATTTTGATTCATATTTTGTACTTTCTTAAGATGTGTTCCACTTAGCACATTATAGAAAGTATACCTCAGTATAAGTATTTAGCCCATACTAGAAAGTATAACTTAGTATAAATAGGTGAATGTTAAAATCTTGAGTGTTCCATGTTAGTGTATTATGAAGATGGCTCTCATTAAATTTAGTTTAATAAGTATTTTGATTTTGAGTTATTTATTTATTTATTAATAATTTAGTTTTAAAATAATTATAATAAAGATTGAGTGGGCCTAATGGTTAAAAACATGTGTTTTCTAATAATATCAATAAAATAAAATAAAATAAAAACATTAAATTTAAATATTTAATATGAAAATAATTTCTAACTATTATAAAAATATTAAATACATTTTAATCAAAATATTATTTAAATTAAAACCTGATATTTATTCTTCAACGCCTCCACCTTGTCAACAATAGCAACATCCATCCCATCGGCCTAGTCCTTCAGCAACAATGGGTCTTGCTCCATGAGGCAATGAGTCCAGGTATCATGGTATGTGTCACTTTGATTCTCAAAACATTTGAATATGTGAATTTAATTCGTTTTTTCTTCTAATGTGTGCTTGGACCTTATGCCTTTCCACTTGTCCACGCCTGGGGGAAATGACAAGGTGCCCTAGTAATTTAGTTCTCATAGGGTTTGAGTTGCCACTGGGTGGGTTCATGAAAGGTCAATGGTCTGTTCCCACCACACTTACCACTTTTCATGTTTTTCCATGTCATCCATCCCATACATTGGTTAGGGCATTGGGTTTGCCAAGCTAGCAAAGCGTTGTACCTTGCATTGTGTGAAGAAGAGGTTAAAGGCTCATAGGGTAAAAGTAGCTGGAAAAATAAAAAATCCAAAGAACAAAACCTTCAGATGCTTCACCTAGGGATCCCCGAGAAAACAATAAAAGGCTTCTCAACAAGTAACAGAGGGACCCATAAAATAATAAAATCAAGACCTAGTTGGAGGATAGAGGGTATCATCACGATCCAACCTACTAGATCCATGAGAATGTAGCGATATGACACTACCATTCAGCTGGTCACCATGCGAGGGTAGTGTCTCTTGGTGGCATAGCCAAGAGAAAGGGGGTCTCATCACGAGCCAACCTTCTCATCTTCGTGAAATGCTTGTGGGTAATATTGTCACCATTGGTCACCACTCCATGGAAATGTCCCCTAACTAGTCTCTGGAAAGAAAAATAAATAAGATAAAAAATATAAAAGGCATTGAATGGGATTGGAAACATTCACATCCATGACAAGGTGCAACTCACCCTCTTCAGAGGCACTAAGAGGTAAGCCATACTTTCCCCTGTCATCACTGCACCCATTGCTAAAACATCCCCACACCACCTCATCCACTTACATGGCCTAGATTTGTCTTCACTTGGAAACATCCCACGTCCCATGAGAATTATCCCAATAGGACCTCCTGACATCCTCTCCAAACCTGGCTTGTAGAATGACATAATGTCTTTGAGCACTTGTATAGGAAAAAGAGGTTTTATGCACATGTTTAAATAACTTGATTATTAGATGTGATTGACATTGCTATGATCCCTGCGACTTATGAGCCCATGGAGGGCGTACTTGTTGTTGTTGCAGGGCCACACCCGACATACAAGTACACATGAGGAGATGATTGGTTCGAGCCTCCATAGGGATAAAATCCCACCAGATGGATGTTAAGACCCCATCCAGGGGTAAAGACATGACATAGGTTTGCACCAAAGAGAGAGGAGGACGTTCTACTAGAGACAACCTGACAGGCCTGGACCCAGGGGGGTCTTTCCCTCCCACTATGATGTAGGCCTTGGAAGGCCCATGACATCACCTATGTGACCCTTGACGTCACCCAACATTTGATTGACACTTTGGAGGCATTTGTGTGCCAAGTGACACGTGTGGCTTGATCCAGGGGCCTTGGGAGGCCTAACGTTTTTCTCCTGGAGGCCAACTTTTCATCAGAGAGGCCTAACGTCCCCTTAAAAGGGATTGGCGTCACCATTTCTTCTTGATTTAGGGTTTTAATTTGTCATTTAATGTAAAAACTAGATATTACATGTAAACTGGCCATGTCGGCCTTTTTGACCTAATTCTGGTCATTGTAACTGTATAAATAAAGGATTTTCCCTTGTATTATTTCATCATATTTCACTCACACAAGTGTGAGGTATGAAATTTGCACCCTAATTAGGGTTACTTGGCTGAAATTTGGCCTGCACTTCTTGAAGGAGGCTTATTTTGGACTATTTTGGCATTTTTCTTAGTGGAAGTGTTCAACTAGGCTATTTGCTAAATGATTTTTGTTGAATGTAAGTAAAATTTCTGCAATTATTCTTCATTTAATGGTTATAGTTATGTTTATCTTTCATTTATACTAATATTATGAAATTTCTAGCTTAATACCCTAGGAGGCTAAAGCACATGTTATTGTCCTTGCCTTAATAACTTTCACCTACTAGATTATGCTACAAAAACTGATTTTATTGAAGATTTTTCTAAGACACTTTCCATTGCAACACCCTAGTACATTTTGCTTCATGTAATTCGTCATCTACTTCATCTTTGAGCTAAAGAAGGAGGAAAACTACTAGGGCCTAGGGTTACCTACTTCCTAGTAGCCATTTCCCCCCTAGGGTTTTGGTGATTGAAGCCTTGGGCTACCAACACTTCAATTATTAACCCTCTTGTCTCTAGTTATCTCATCATCATTTGTTCCTTCAAGATTTTTCGCTGCCTTAAAGGACTTCATTTACCCTAAAAAGCACTGATCTAAGCCTTGTTTTTGAGTGATTGTCAAAAACCACTATCAAAACCTTTACCCTAAGCTATCTACTAACTGCTCCTAACCTTAGAGTAGTCTAATTTACAAACATATTTGCTTCTATTACAAAAGTAAGATACAACCATCTATTGCAACACTAAAAGCACCTAAAAGCAATTGAGAAAGTTGATTAATACATTGCCTAATGAGCTTCTGATAAATTCTAGTACTTTGTTGTTGTTGAGTAATTATTCTTGGTCATTTTGAAGCCGTTTTAAGGCATTTATTATGAAGTTGTTGTCTTGTAAACATTGCTGCTATAAATTTTTGTTTGCTTCACCATTTATCAACTATTGATTTTATTGATAAATTCTATGGTTTTATAAAGTACTAACAACAAGTTGTACTTGCAAAAGGTATCTTTCCTTGTAGCTTTGTTATAGGCAGGTACATCCTAATTCTTTATTACTTCATTGGTTAAAATCCTGGGAATTTCTGATCAGTGTGACTTGTGAGAGGGGACATTTTCATAGACATTTTCACATTTTCCTTCTCAAACCCCCAGGTCACCGAGGACTTCTCCCCTGGGCCATCAACCTTAAATAGAAAGAGGCATCCTATTGAGGTGATAGTGATAGGATAACCTCTTGTTACACTAATTTTCCTTCCATTAACCTTTCCCTTGGATTAAAGTACAAACTATGCAATAATAGTATTGAATTAGGGTGTCAACAACAAAACATATATTTGGTTGTGTATTTTTCAAATACATCAATGATCCAATCATTTGTCTGTATAATGTAGCATCCACAACCTCTGAAGTCGTATCATCTAACAACTTCACATTTGATGCCATTAGTGTAGCCATCGGTTTACAGTCCAACATATCAAACCTCTTCAGGATCTCCACAACATATTTTCCCTGATTTAGGAAGATCTCATTCTTCCTCTGCCATACCTCTAGACCCAAAAAGTAGTGCATCAAACCTAGGTCTTTCATTTTGAACTCTACAACAAGTTTTCTCTTACACTCAATGATGAGCTCCTCCACTCCTATCAAGAACAGGTCATCCACATATAGTAGTAATATCACTGGTCCATCATCCTCAACCTTGAAGTAAATGTTAGGATTTGCACTTCTCTTGGAAACTCCCAAGCTCATAAGAAAACCATCAATCCGACCATACCATTCTCTCAGTGCTTGCTTCAATCCACACAATTCCTTCTTTAACTTGCACACATGCATCTCCCCGTCATGTGTCTCGAATCCTTGTGGTTTTTCCATGTAAACCTCTTCCTCTATTAACCCATTCAAAAATGTTGTCTTCACGTCCATCAAGAAGGATCCAACTTTATCGAGTTGTCAAAGAAAGGCATCTCCTGCACCAAGGCAAGTCTCCTGCACCAAGGCAAGTGGCTCACCCAAGGCCAAATTCAACATAAATTTCCTCATATGATGGGGGCACTCAATGCAATGGAGACCATTTATTCCTAAGGGGGAGGATTGATCTAGATGGATGTAAGTGTCGTCCCACCTATTCCAACTGGCTCATTTTGGCAGTTTTCCAATTTGGTAAATTTTTCCTAGTTTTTGGGACCTTGACTTCAGGGGTCGTTTTGAGGCCCTAAACAACATTTTTAGAGCTCACCACAATCAAACTAGAAACAAAGTCAGATTCTGTCGGAAACATGTGTATTCCTTGGATAGACCTTTCCAACGGGCTATCGTGCGCCTAAAATGGAGATTGTATGAAAAAGTTACGACCTCGAGAAGTTGATGTAGTAACTTACCCCAACGAGGCCCACTTGACTTTTGGCGCTTCATCTCCTAGGGTTAGGTTTTTGGATGTCTATGGTTTTTGACATTATTGTTT
>JZKD02S2334068.1:194109-211151 GCA_000966675.3 Picea glauca
ATGTCTTTGAGCTATTGGATGATATGCTAGGGGTTTTATGCATGCATTTGATAAAATTAATGATGAAATATGATTGACATTGCTATGATCCCTAGGACTAATGAGCCCATGGAGGGCGAAGGTTTTGATGTGCAGGGCCATGCTCGACGGACAAGTACCAAGTGGACTGGTACACATGGGGAGATGATTAGTTCAGACCTCCATGGGGCTGAAGAGCCCATCAGATGGTTGTTGGGACCTCATCGGAGGCAGAGACAGGACAATGATTGGTCGAGCCTTTGCACGAGAGAAGAAGAAGGACGTTTTCATCCAGGATGCTTTGGTTGAGCCTAGCCTAGGGGGGTTGACCCACTATAGGTGGAACGTGCCCTTTTTGATGCCCAGGACATCATCTAGGAGCCATGATGTCACCTCAAGTGTATGGCACCTTGACAGAGCATTTTGGCACGTGTGACAGAGTTTGGAGGCCCAAAAAGGGCCAACGCTTGTCATCTTGTGCTGTATTTTGCCCTAAAAAGGGCCAACGTCTCCCTCAGAGGGGCTTGATGTCTTACTTATTGCTCATTTAGGGTTTCATTTAGCAGTTTAATGTAAAACAATATGATTTTTGGTTATTAGCCTTGTTGGCTATTTTCAATGACCTAATTTTAATTAAAGGTCATGAGATACTATATATTGAGGATGTTTTTCCCTCATTTTGACATAACACAACTCACTCACACTTGTGAGGTCTGATTTTTGCACCCTCCTAGGGTATTGTTTCTTTCTAAGTGAGACACACTTGTTATTGGAAGGATTTTTTGGCATCTTATGACATTTCTCTCCAAGGAAGGTTTACAACTAGGGTTTGCACATGCTTTCTTCATGATATGTAAGTGATTTTCTTGCAAAACTTCTTGATTGAATGGTTGTAGGTTTAATTTCTTGCATTTTCTTATTAAATTGCCGATTTGAAACCCTAGGTAAAGAGCATACAAGTAGGTCCTTGTTTCATGTCCCCTTAGAGAGAAATATTTCAACCATTGAAGGAGGATTGAGCCTAGCCTTTGCTACACTCATCTTGTTTCTTCCCTTAAGCTAGCATTGATTTTTATAGGTTGAAAAGGGGGTGACGTCCTAGGCCTAGGTTATCTACACCTAGGGCCATCATCTTCTAGGGTTTGAAAGCCTTGTCTTTACAACACTTTCTCTCACCTCATCCATTAGTTAAATTTATCATTTATGCTAGCCGTTTTTCCAAGTTGACCTAAGGAAGGAGGAAAGAGCATGAGGCCTTGCTTAAGCAACATCAGAGTGAGCCTCTTTTCCCTAGGGTTTTTGATTCTAGGGCCCTGCCTTTGCAGCACCTTAGAACCCTTCCCTCTTGTCTTTAAGTCTTCATCCTTTCAAAATCTTGTACCCTTATCTTTTTTGACTCCATATACCCTAAGGCACTGATCTCTAACCTCCAACGTTGAAGTCTTAGTGTACAAAACCACTCTCAAAAACTCTAAATTTTGAAACCCTAACTAACAAACTAACCTAATTAGGGCTGACGTCACAGTTGGTTATCTCATCTTGATGCAACAAGTGTTGAATATAAGCAATTAAATGATGATTTGAAGCATTTATTGAGTAAAGTGTTGATTGGATACATTGTTAGCGTGATCATCTTGATAGTTATTGATGAATTGATGCTTTTGCCATAGCTAATTGATAAAACATTGGCTTCATTAGTATCTATTGTTTTACAATTGCTTATTAATTAATATCAGATAGTCATTGAAGTACTAACCCATTGAGTTATAGCCTGCATACATATTGTATTATTGTTGTCTTGTTTCGGGAAGGTGTTTTCATTTGGGCATACACTTCTTTATTGGCTGATTAGCCGGACTGTCTGACTTTGGTGGTAACCTGTGAGGGGGAAACTTTGATTTTGACTTTATACCTTAGCCTCTTCAAAACCCCAGGTTGCTAGGGACGTCTCCCCTGGGCTAACCTCCCTAAATAGAAAGAACCTTCCCATTGAGGTGACATTGGGTGGGGAAGGTTCCTGTTATGCCAGTTTGCCTTCTATCCTTTAGCCTTTGACCTAAACTACAAACTGTGTGATAACATTTTGGCGCCGTTGCCGGGGAACACTGAGTCAATCTTTCTCAATGACAAATCTTTTGGTAAACCTTGCCTCAAAGACCTTTCTCTTACAAGCTTACCCGGTGACTCCACTAGACTTTATTTCCCCTTCTTTGATAGTTTCAAGTAAATTATCGGGCGACTCCATCAATGACGACCCGTAGCGGGCGACAATACTCAAATCCCTCTACTGTGGCCACTATCACTCTAACAAACTCTGCGCCTCCAGTTAATCTTGATCCTCACAAATGGTCTTACTCGGAGAGTTTCCACTGTTTTGACTTTAGAAACATCCAAGGGGGGCTGCATGACTTACCCAAGGATGCAAACTCTTGGCTACCTTTCTTCTTAGGAAAGGGCACCCCTGGAAACTCGCATTGGACCCATTTCTGTGATAGTTTTGATTTTCATTTGGTTGGTCAAGATCACCCGGATGTCTTCATGAGGCTCTTTGCAAGTTCCCTTATAGGAGATGCTAAAGTTTGGATTGATGGGTGTCCTAAGGGAAGCATAAAAAACCCTGAAGAACTACAAAAGACCTTTAAAATAAGGTGGTGTGATAGTGAACATTCACAAGACTCCTTTTCCCAATACTTTAACATTTGCAAAGGACCCTGTGAAAGTATCAGAGATTTCAGTGATAGGTTCAACCTTCTCCTCAAAAAGGTTTGGTCAAAGGTGGGCTCAGAGCAAGCCATCATCGATCACTTCTTGTCTTCCTTAGAAGGAACCTTGCAATTCAACGTTAAGGACCGGTCACCAACAACTTTAGAAGAAGCGCAAGACCTGGCCTTTCAGATTGAAAGGAATCTTGATTTTGACGATTACATTCACCAAAGAAATCTTACACAAAATTGCGAACTATGGGATCCTGGTAATGAACCTATGGTGAAACCTGAACCTCCAAGGATCCTCCAAGTCGAACTCACTCCCACTAAGAGGAAATGGAGCCTTTTTCATGAAAATGTTGTTCCTTCTCAAGAACCCCCTTTGAAAAGGACCCATTCGGAGGATGAAGTTGAGGCTATCTTACCCAAAAATGAACCAAATCTTCCTGAAGATTTCTCTCTTTTTATCCACCAAGTGGAACACCCTGTTCCCAGAGTTTGTGAGTTCACACCTTTTTATGTCTCCCTCCGAGTCAAAGACTTTCTCCTTCGCAACTGTCTCCTGCACCCAAGTGCCACAACCAACATAATGACAGAAGAAGTTATGGATCAATTAGGTTTGAAAATCTCATGAGCAAATACCAGAGATAACTTCGCAAAAAGAATCATTGACAACCTCGAGGTGGCATTTGACTCTTGCCCCAGTGCTCCTTTCTTGATAAATGTGGTCATTATAGATGAGGTAAACAATTTTGGGATTATTCTTCACAAAGACCTCATAGAACACTTGAATGGAAGCATTTACAAGAAGCAATCCAGAGCGACTATCCCTCATCCTGAAGGGGGATTTTTCACCGTCTATAATGAGCCTTTCGTTGGCTCACCAGTTGAGACCCCCGATGAG
Source organism: Picea glauca (assembly GCA_000966675.3). Classification (NCBI taxonomy): domain Eukaryota; kingdom Viridiplantae; phylum Streptophyta; class Pinopsida; order Pinales; family Pinaceae; genus Picea; species Picea glauca. Next base: position 197,737 of record JZKD02S2334068.1, read on the forward strand.
GCAAGTGACCAAATTTTATGCATCAATAGTTGTCTTAATGATTGGTTCATTCAGGAAGGGAAGTTGGATATGGACACTGTTGAAGAGACAGAAGGAATCTGTACCTTGGAGTTTGATGGGTCACACTCAAGCTTTGGATTAGGCGTTGGAGTAGTTTTAACAGCTCCCTCAGGTGAGGTCTTTTACCACTCGTACAGGCTGGAATTCCGTTGCACCAACAATGGGGCTGAGTATGAAGCTTTGATTCTGGGACTCAATCTAGCAATTGACAAAGGTGTTACAATCCTGGAAGTGAAGGGGGTCTCAGACCTCATTGTGTCGCAAGTCTTGATGAGATTTGCCACTAAAAATGAGAAGTTGAAAAAGTATCGAGATGTGGCTCAAACCCTTTCAAAATCCTTCCGAAAAGTATCAATCGAAGCCGTTCCTCGAGAAGAAAACCACGTGGTTGATGCTTTGGCTGTCTCAACCTCTACTTTACAACCATGTGAAGGACCTTTTCATGACCTATGCAAGATGGAGGTTTCTTTTAGGCCCTCTGTTCCCGATAATTTGGAGCATTGGAAGGTGTTCGAGGATGATGATCAAATTATCAGATTCATGGAAAATAGTAAAGAATTTATCGATTCGCAAGTTGCTTTCCTGACCGACTCTATGGATTTAGGAGTCATCAACCTGCAAAACAATACCTTACCAAAGGGTTGTATTCCTCTAGAAAACCTTTTTGACAGGCATGATGTTTTCAAAGGAAAGGGAACCAACAAACAAGTTGAAGAAGCCTTGGAATTCAATATCGGTACAGAGATGGACCCAAGGATGGTCAAGATAGGAAAGGGGACCACCGAGAAAGAAAGAAAGGAAATACTAGCTCTCATTAGAGAATTTAGAGACACCTTTGCTTGGAACTATGATGATTTAAAGGCCTATAGGGGGGATGTCATCCAACACGCCATACCTTTGGTAGAAGGAGCCAAGCCATTCTGACAAAAGCTAAGGCATATCAACCCGAAGTTGGCAAGCCAGATACAAAAGGAACTCCAAAAGATGGTTGACGTTGGTATCATAGCCCCTATCAGATACTCTTCTTGGATGTCGAACTTGGTGGTTGTTTGGAAGAAAAATGGTGATATCCACCTGTGTGTTGATTTCCGCAACCTCAACCAGTTGTCTTTGAAGGATAATTATCCCCTCCCAAACATGGAACATTTGCTTCAACGGGTCACAGGGGCAGGGATGATGTCTATGCTAGATGGGTTCTCAGGGTACAACCAAGTTTTACTCAAAAGGGAGGACCAACTCAAAACTGCATTCACTACATCTTGGGGAACTTTTATGTACTTGAGAATGTCATTTGGTCTTATGAACGTTGGTGCCACTTTTTAGAGAGCAACAGACTTTGCCTTCAGAGACCTTATACAAAAGATCATAGAAATTTACCAAGATGATCTCACGGTTGTGTCCAAGGATAGGAAAGACCATCTCTCCCACCTTAGGATTGTTTTTGAGCGATGCAGAAAGTACGTTATCTCACTGAATCCTAAGAAGTCTGTTTTTGGGATTGACGAAGGAAAACTGTTGGGACACGTGGCCTCACCGGGAGGAGTCTCCATTGATCCTGAAAGATTCCAATCAATAAAGGATGTTCGCCCTCCAACCAACAAGAAAGCCTTGCAATCTTTTCTTGGAAAAATCAACTTCATCCGCAGATTTGTGCCAAATTTTGCTGAAAGGATAAAACCGTTAAGCACTCTATTGAAAAAGGATGTTGCTTTCAGGTGGGGAGATGAGACCAATAGATCTTTTGAAGGTATCAAAAACGCTATCTCCCAAGCCCCCGTCTTGATTAGTCCTAATTTTTCGCGAGATTACATAATATTCTCGTTTGCATCTCAGGATACTATTGCGGGTGTCCTAATGCAAAAGGACGCTAATAACTATGAACATCCCGTGGCCTTTATGAGCAAAGTCCTAAGAGACTCAGAGTTAAACTACTCCATCATAGAGAAACAAGCCTATGTCTTGGTCAAATCCCTCAAACACTTCAGGAACTACATCAGTTACAATAAAATCAAGGCTTATGTCCCGTACCCAGCTGTGAAGGACGTTTTATCACAACAACGCTGCATGGGTACTCGAGGAAAGTGGGTTTCCAAAATCCAGGAGTATGACTTAGAAATAAAACCCACCAAGATAATAAAGGGACAAGGTTTGGCCCAAATGTTGACTGAAAGCAATCAAGAAGCCATACAAATGGGTGAGAATGAGCAAGTAAATGTAATGATCAGTGAACTAGAACATGACGAGTGGTATTCCGATATCGTTTATTATCTAAAGAACTTGTCTTGCCCTGATCTTTTGGTGGATTACAAGAGAAGGGCTTTGAGATTGAAGGCTATGAAATACTGCTTGACTGAAGATGGAATTGGATGGAAGAATCCTGATGGCGTTATACTTTGATGTGTAAACAAGGAAGAGACAAAGAAGATATTGGAAGAATTGCACTCTTGGCATTGTGGTGGACATTTTTCTGCTCGTACTACTGGCCATAAGATCTTGAGGGCCGACTCTTATTGGCCAACACTCTTTTCAGATACTTACCAGCACGTTCGATCTTGCCAACCTTGCCAGTACTTCTCCGGCAAACCGAGACTCCCATCGCAGCCCTTGAAACCGGTGGTAGTAGAGGCACCCTTTCAACAATGGGGTTTGGATTTTGTTGGTGAATTCAAAGAAAATTCAAGTAATGGCTATCGGTGGATCCTAACAGCTACAGACTATTTCACTAGATGGGTTGAATCAATTCCTACAAAAAAGGCCTCTGAGGAAGTAGTCATGAACTTCTTGGAAGATCGGATCATAACTAGGTTCGGCGCCCCTTCTAAGATCACTACAGCTAATGCCAAAGCTTTTAGCTCCTATGCTCTGGTAGAATTTTGTTTAAAATATGGCATTACCCTATCCCATTCCTCCAACTACTACCTGCAAGGAAACAGATTGGTAGAATCAACCAATAAGAACCTCATGAATATTCTAAAAAAGGTTGTCGAAGAAAATAAAAAGTCATGGGATAGCAAAATAAAATATGCGGTATGGGCAGATCGAATAACGATAAAAACTTCCACAGGGAAAACTCCTTTTGAGCTAGTATATGGACTTGAAGCGAAACTTTCTGTGAACCTCCAAATCCCTATCCTTCGGTTCGCTCAACAATACACCACAGATGCGGAAGCAATCCAAGGAAGGATCAATCAGCTGATAGAACTAGATGAGACATGGAGAGGTGCCTTGGGTCAAATGACGAGAAACCAAGAAAAGATAAAGAACACCTTTGATCACAAAGCCAAGGAAAGAAATTTCGCTAAAGGAGATCTTGTCCTGCTATGGGATAAAAGAAAAGAGAAGCCTGGTATGCACAAAAAATTTGACAGCCTATGGGGAGGCCCTTATAAAATCGCGAGTTGTGCAGGTACAAATCCTTTCAATCTAGAGACCATGGAAGGATAGATTCTGAAACTGCTAGTAAACGCTTTACATATCAAGTGTTACTACCCTCTAGACACATGACTCCACAGGTAAGTATAGGTAGGCATACATTCTTCCGTGTATTATACCATTTGCATTTCATGTTAGTTTGTTTCCTCACTCGCATATTTATTGTTTTATTTCAGTGATATATATATTATATTTGCGGGGTGGCAATACCACCCAACCTTTGTTACTGATGCCCTTTTCGAGTCTGAGCAGGTTTGCAGGTTTATGCCAGAGATGCTGAGGTTCTCATGTGCTCTACAGTGAGCACATGTCCCCGAGTTGGAGCCAGATGTTATCCCCGATTTCTAGGGATAACTAGGAGATCATGTCTCGAGGCCCACAGGTCCTAGACATGGAGTACCGAGAGCAGGATTGACCTGAGCATGGCCCTAGAGGGCCCATCTTTCTTCTTCTTCATCAGACTTGTCCTGTTAGCAGCAACATCATTCATCACCTTTGTCTTGGACTTGTATCGGAGAAGACTCTTGCTCCATGAGGTAATTGGTCCATGTATCATGGTATGTGTCATATTTGATCATTCTAACCTTCAGATATATGCATCAGATTTCTTTCATTTTCGACGACTGCTTGGATCTTACATTAACCCACTTGACCATGGTTGGGGGGATTGACAGGGTACCCTACCAAGCTTGTACCCATAGGTTTTGGTTAGCCACCAGGGGGGATCTTGAAGAGCCATCGTCTGCTCCCATCATATCATCATTCTTACATCTTATCTCTCTCTCATTTATCCCATTCCCCTAGTTCGGACATTAGGATGACCTGTTTGTGGGGTTACACCTTGCCTTGTGGGAAGAAGGGGCTAAAGGCCCAGGAGGTAAAAGCAACTAGTAAGAGATAAAAGCCATAAAAGTAAAACCTAGAGATGCCTCGCCCAGGGATCCCCGAGAAGGCAATAAAAGACCTCTCAATAGGAAACAAGAGGGACCCAAAGAAAAATGACAAAACAAGACCTAGCCAAGAGGATGGGGGGTCTCATCACGAGCCAACCCATTATGTTCATGGGTACCTAGCAATATGACATTGCCATTATCTGGTTACCATGCCAGGGCAGTGAATTTTGGTTGCATGGCCAAGGGAAAGGGGGTCTCATCACGAGCCAACCTTATCGTCTCTGTGAAAGTACTTATGGGTAACACTGTCAGCTCTGGTCACCACGCCAAGGCAGTGTCCTCTAGTTAGACCTTGAAATAAAAAAGAAAGAAAAAGTAATAAAGAAAAGAAAGAATAAAGGCAATAAAGGGCTTGGAAAGAATTGCATCCATGACAGGCACAACTCGCCTCCTACAAAGGCACCCACGAATAATATCACCCCTGGCTTTCACTATGTCTGGACATCCTTTGACCACACCACCTCGTGTTACATGGCTTGGATGATATCCTCTGGAAACTTTCCTTTTCTTATGGGTGCTGGCCCAATAGGGCATTTTGTCTTTTTCTTCAGCTTTGTATAGTAGGTCATTGTAATGTCTTTGAGCTATTGGATGATATGCTAAGGGTTTTATGCATGCATTTGATAAAATTAATGATGAAATATGATTGACATTGCTATGATCCCTAGGACTAATGAGCCCCTGGAGGGCGAAGTTTTTGATGTGCAGGACCATGCCCGATGGACATGTACCAAGTGGACCGGTACACATGGGGAGATGATTAGTTCGAACCTCCATGGGGTTGAAGAGCCCATCAAATGGTTGCTGGGACCTCATCAGGGGCAGAGACAGGACAATGATTGGTCGAGCCTTTGCACGAGAGAAGAAGAAGGACGTTTTCATCCAGGACGCTTTGGATGAGTCCAACCTAGGGGGGTTGGCCCACTACAGGTGGAACATGCCTTTTCTGATGCCCAAGACATCATCTAAGAGCCATGACGTCACCTCTAGTGTATGGCACCTTGACAAAGCATTTTGGCACGTGTGGCAGAGTTTGGAGGCCCAAAAAGGGCCAACGTTTGTCATCTTGTGCTGTATTTTTCCCTAAAAAGGGCCAACGTCTCCCTCAGAGGGGCTTGACGTCTTCCTTATTGCTCATTTAGGGTTTCATTTAGCAGTTTAATGTAAAACAATATGATTTTTGGTTATTAGCCTTGTTGGCTATTTTCAATGACCTAATTTTAATTAAAGGTCATGAGATACTATATATTGAGGATGTTTTTCCCTCATTTTGACATAACACAACTCACTCACACTTGTGAGGTCTGATTTTTGCGCCCTCCTAGGGTATTGTTTCTTTCTAAGTGAGGCACACTTGTTATTGGAAGGAGTTTTTGGCATCTTATGGCATTTCTCTCCAAGGTTTACAACTAGGGTTTGCACATGCTTTCTTCATGATATGTAAGTGATTTTCTTGCAAAACTTCTTGATTGAATGGTTGTAGGTTTAATTTCTTGCATTTGCTTATTAAATTGYTGATTTGAAACCCTAGGTAACAAGCACACAAGTAGGTCCTTGTTTCATGTCCCCTTAGAGAGAAATATTTTAGCCATTGAAGAAGGAGGATTGAGCCTAGCCTTTGCTACACTCATCTTGTTTCTTCCCTTAAGCTAGCATTGATTTTTATAGGTCGAAAAGGAGGTGACGTCCTAGGTCTAGGTTATCTACACCTAGGGCCATCATCTTCTAGGGTTTGAAAGCCTTGTCTTTACAACACTTTCTCTCACCTCATCCATTGGTTAAATTTATCATTTATGCTAGTCGTTTTTCCAAGTTGACCTAAGGAAGGAGGAAAGAGCACGAGGCCTTGCTTAAGCAACATCGGAGTGAGCCTCTTTCCCCTAGGGTTTTGATTATAGGGCCCTGCCTTTGCAACACCTTAGAACCCTTCCCTCTTGTCTTTAAGTCTTCATCCTTTCAAAATCTTGTGCCCTTATCTTGTTTGACTCCATATACCATAAGGCACTGATCTCTAACCTCCAACGTTGAAGTCTTAGTGTACAAAACCACTCTCAAAAACTCTAAATTTTGAAACCCTAACTAACAAACTAACCTAATTAGGGCTAACATCATAGTTGGTTATCTTATCTTGATGTAACAAGTGTTGAATATAAGCAATTAAATGATGATTTGAAACATTTATTGAGTAAAGTGTTGATTGGATACATTGTTAGCTTGATCATCTTGATAGTTATTGATGAATTGATGCTTTTGCCGTAGCTAATTGATAAAACGTTGGCTTCATTATTATCTATTGTTTTACAATTGCTTATTAATTGATATCAGATAGTCATTGAAGTACTAACCCATTGAGTTATAGCCTGCATACATATTGTATTATTGTTGTCTTGTTTCAGGCAGGTGTTTTCATTTGGGCATACACTTCTTTATTGGCTGATTAGCCGGACTGTATGACTTTGGTGGTAACCTGTGAGGGGGAAACTTTGATCTTGACTTTATACCTTAGCCTCTTCAAAACCCCAGGTTGTCGGGGACGTCTCCCCTGGGCTAACCTCCCTAAACAGAAAGAACCTCCCCATTGAGGTGAGATTGGGTGGGGAAGGTTCCTGTTACGATAGTTTGCCTTCTATCCTTTAGCCTTTGACATAAACTTCAAACTGTGCGATAACATGAGGCATACTCAACATTCGAAGTTGCTGTGGTTTTCTGGGTGATAGGGGGATCCTTTTCATCTTTCAAGGCAATCAAAACTTAAAAGAGAAGAAAAACCCTTGATATAGGCCAGATTTGAAACTGCACCTACCTCTACAATGATGTCATAAAATGTCCCTTGGAAATCAGGTACAATACCTAACTATTCAATAAGAGGCTTGAAGTACTCTTCAGATTTTCTTTGCCCATTACCTTCCCCAAAAGTACCTCTTGACTTTAACAAGACATGGAAGGTAAGATACCTGATACTTCTTTTACAGAGTGCAAAATTGGCAGCATACTCAACACGAGTCTTCTGAGAGTCCTGATCCATAGAATACTTACAATCTTCTTCTTCCATGGCTGAGACTAGGTTTAAAATATCAGAAGAAAGAAAGACAAGAACAACATCGAAGTACACAAGATGAAGCTGACAACCATAGTATACAAGCTTCATCTGGCAATCACCAACACCTTCAACATTGTATACAAGGAATTGTTCTTCAAAAAGGACACAACATCACCCCTTTTTGTGCCATCAACTGGTAGCAATTCCACTTTGTAATGTCCCCACATTGGGACATCATTACATTACAGAGGGTTATGATGACCAGAGTAGCCAGATGGAGGTTATAGAAAGTACAAAGATTATTGAGAGGTATTTTGGGGTCCGACTTGCATTGCTCATCCCATTTCATCATTATGATCCATTTCGCACAAGTTGGCATTGGTTCCGTTGCATTTCGACGATTTCCATGATTTTGAGTATTTTGAGCTATAAGTTAATTAAATTCACTTAAGAGGTCATTTTGGGCACAATACTTGGAGGAACCTCTCAGTGTTTAGCTCATTGGAATCGGGAGGAACATGACTACAGGATAGGATGATGAGAAGTGACTTTCAGTGCCCAGGGAAGCCACTAGGAAAGATAAGGTGTTTTTCAGAGGTAAAAAGGTTAATTAATTAATTAAAGTGATATAATTAATTAATTAATAATTAAAAAAGAAAAGTCACTTTGGAGAGACAAGGGGATGCAAGAAGTATAAATAAAAGGCAAGGGCCTCTATTCATTCATTCATGTATGTTTATCATTTTGATATTTGGCTTCCAGCTAGAGAGCCCAACATTGGGGGTTTTGAGGGTTTTGAATTAACAAATCCTAGAGGACGATTCAGTGGTGAAAGATTCCACCTAGCTTGTCCCAAGCTTGGTCTCAGAGATGCAATACTCTCCCACACCATTCTAGTTCAGATCCACATCAGTGCATGAGGGTTCTACACCAGCCACAGACACAAGAAGAGGAAGGTGCACCATTGGGGGTTTCCAGCAAGGGGGACACACCATTCAGTGAAGGAAGGTTTGTTGTAGGAGTTTGAGAGGGATTTTGGAGATTTGATCATCCGAGTTCTTCTTGCAGGATCTTCACCATCATTCCTGGTGCTTTTGAGAGAGTTCTATGGTACATATTATTTCCCAGAGCATTGGGACGAATTTGAGAGAAGGAGGGCATTTCTGAGATTTAGATCTATTCAGTTTGGAGGGGTTATACTTCAGATTTGACCCTGAGACTTCACCTAGTGACTTGCAGTGTCTCGATCTATCTTTATAGCAAGTTTCAAGGCATTTAGAGGCCTCCTTCATCAGGGGCGAAATTGTAGGGTTTGACAGTTTTCAGGGGGGTGCAGCTCCACTTGATGATTCAACATTTGGAGGAGCAGTCCTTGTTAAGGCATTTAGAGGCCTCCTTCATCAGGGGCGAAATTGTAGGGTTTGACAGTTTTCAGGGGGGTGCAGCTCCACTTGATGATTCAACATTTGGAGGAGCAGTCCTTGTTATTTCGGTTTGAGATTTTAGGAGGGGACTCTAAACATCCTGATCTACAGTTTGGCATCTTCATTGGACTCATTTGGGGTCTTCTTCAGTTGGGCCGAATTATTGAGGGTTTCAGTCTTCTACTAGAGCGTGGCTTTTCTAGTTGGGGGTTTGGTATTGCATACAACCTAGATCTCTACTTGTATTCAGTATTCATCGTGTATCCAGTCTTTGGAGGCTTATAACATCTTCTTGGAGCATTTTGTAGAATCTTCTATCTTCTATTTTGGTGCCATCTGATGAGCATTCCAGATCGGCCTCACTATTGTTGCAGGTTCTTCTATTTATGAATAAAATTAGATCTGAGATGTTTTGGCTTGTCTATCATATTGTTGATCTTGCATATGGTTGAGGTATGTTCCATTACGATATCTTCTTGTTTATTTCTGCAACACACATATAATTCATCCACATAAACCCTAAAGCCGAAATCAAGAGGCCAACCTGCAAGTAAACACATACAAACAAGTAAATCAACAAAGTGTATAACGAAATACCACAACCAGTAAAAGTTTTAAAAGAAACCCAAAACCGTGATGTTCCTAGCATATTGGCTTGGGAACATTACAGTGGTATCAAAGCTTAGATTCCTGCCAGCTAGTGGGAATTAAAGCATGCATGCAGAGCCATAGAGGAGTCTTCCATAAGAGGAGATGGATATTGAGGATTTTTCTAGAGAGACTGTACGTAGTAGATGGGAATATTACTACGACCTTAGTGAGAGAACTAGGGCTCAAGTAACATTCCAACAATATTTATCCTTGAAATATCCTAGGTGGAGCACATATGAGATTACATTCTGGGTCAAGCAGGCAGAGGAACACATGGCCACAACAACTAGATGGAGAGAAGCACAGAGTAATCCCACACCCATTAGGAGCACGCAACTTTACTACAGTTGCAAGGTGCCTTGGGAACCATATCATAGGTGTAGAGGTTAGGGTAAGAAGCATATTATTGAGGTGCACTATGACAGTGATGACGAGCTATGTGAGGATGGAGCGATAGATGCTTATTTGGAGCAGTCTGATGGTGATAGTGACTCTTGCAGAGAGGCTAGTGATTCTTGCGTCCTTGAGGAGGATAGTGACCCTTGCACATTGGAGGGACAGTCGGGTGGACATGACGGTAGCACCAATGTCTCAACAGACATATCACATACCATTGATGACCTTACACCTCAGCAGAGTGGTGACACTAGTGAGGATTCGCAAGTGCTAGCACCTATAGATGACGAGCACCCTATGGTGACCATGACACATTTGTCATCGTTCCAGACACCTATGACCACCACATCACATGAGGATAGCAGTGGCATGTCATATATGATGGAGGAGACGTACATGAGAGATACACACTAGAGACACATGGATCCACAGATTCAGGATGAGATACAGGACGTACAGACAATTGACCTTACACATATAGATCAATATGAGGAGATTGAGTCACAGCTTTTGGAGACTCCATTAGTTGAGGAGATTGTGGATACTGGCAGGTTGATGGGGCACTTATTTCCAGGATCGACCTGCATTGACGAGGATGCACTCTTTATTAGTCAGGATGACCATAGCACGTGTCTAGACACATCTATATGGGATCCAGGCACAGATGATAGTAGCAGGGTGAGTGCACATGAGGATACAACTGCTCACACTGGTTACAATATGATTTAGAGAGAGCTAACAGTTTGGGATGTTATGCAGTAACATATAGGAGGACCCAGTGGCACAGTAGACAATGAGTAGTTCAACACTTCATCTTTTGCAGATAGTATTGTTGGGGATTCTAGTGTTGGCACTAGCAGTGAGAGATATGAGGTGGCACCCCATCATGACTATGACCAGGAGTCACACTACTTGATAGAACAATTGAGATTCAATGAGGATATGATCATGGAAGCCACCAGGTGCATTAATGACATGCATGCATTGGTGACAGATTACTGTTTGAGGACATTAGTGGCACATGGTATTTCGAATGAGGGATTTTCCATGGATGACTTTCATACTCTCAGGGAGAGAGTATCTGTGATGAGGACCGACTACCAACAATTGTTGACAGACAGAGACTCCCTGTTGAGGATTGGTGTGATGTATCATGATGCTCTAAGGGAGCAGGAGTCGAAGGTGGACAGACTAACTCAGGAATTGGAGGGAACTTGAGGATTCTTGAGCGACACACAGACATCCCTTCAAGAATCAGAGTCCAGATCAGAGGAGCTTCTTGAGGAGATCCCCCAGAGATCCGCTTCATTTATCCTAGTGGACACTTAGATATGTCCTTCGGTCACATGGCTAGAGGATGTTGGTGATCTAGCAGAGGAGCACCAATTGATGGAGGACACTTCCATTTGTGTCTCGAGAGTGGTTGGCATTCAGGTAGAGGTTGATCCAGTAGTTCGCCCAGGATCTATGATGCAGCAGGAGTATATAGGGGATTCAATGAGTATGCAGGGGCATACAATGATGAGTGATAGTTCACAGATACATGTCGAGATATGCAGTCAGATTCAAACGGATGTATTGGATTGTAGGGAGGAGACACACTTAGGGGTGTATACAGATTTCACTCCTTTTCAGCAGCACATAATTATGAGAGAGCACATTCACTGTAGCAACAGTTGCATGGGAGATGAGGGATAGAGATTGGTTTACCAATAGTTGGAGGAGTTACTTCTGGTTGTACTTGATGATTGGGGTTTAGTAATGACTACAAGCGAGCAGTTATCATGGGTACTGGTAGACGTGCTTTTGGTCGAATCCTTGGGATTGACCAAGGCAGGTGGCATTTTTTAGTCCTACGGTCTATTACACATTATTTTCGTCATCCCTATGACCGTTAATGATGTAAACCTATATGTTGCCTTCAGAGGGGTCAGTGGCCTGAGTTCCTGAAGAGAGAAGGGAGAAGAACTTTTCCTGAGAAAAAAAGTTGCATTTTCCCTTGTAAAAACCCTGTAAAAAAGGAAGTTCACAGGTTGCTCTATAGGCAGGGTGCGAGAATGCCTGATTCTCGCAGGTTGCACCATAGCTAGGGTGCGAGATGTTCGCAGGTTTCTCTATAGGCAGAGTGCGAGAATGCCTACACGTGGGAAAAACAAGCGTTTTCTCGAATCTTCTAGAAGGAGAAATTTCTATGGTGAGGTGGCATCCGAATGGTTTGGATCTTACTTGCTTTCATGATTTAGTGGGATCATCCTAACCTCCTCACCTTATCCTCTTCAACTTATAAAAGGAGAGGAGTTCTAATGGAGAAAGTTGGCTTTGGTTAGCTTGGAGCTTTTGGAATTAGCTAAGTTGAATTTGGCTTGGAATTATCAGCTTGGTTGGAGTGTCTTTGATTTTTGCTTTTGTCAAGATAGATTGTGAGTAGCATCAGATCTATGCTCTTAGAATTCTTGGAGTAGAAGTGTGTGGGGAATGAAGGATAGTTGGAAGGGACCTTACGACATCAAGGCCATGGTTGTAATTTCTCTTTCACATTTAATATGATACAGTAATATGATGTTTTCCTATAAAGCTTGTTGTGTTTTATTGTATGATTCCTTGATCACATACATAGGTTTATATTGAGTTTATGCTATTGCTATCACTTTGGTTGGTTGCGTTCTTTTGCAGGTTCATCATTGTACGAGTGTTGGAATGGAGCTAGGATGGTGATGGTGAGAGGAAGTGGCATTTAAACGGTATGTCACCTATCCCTCTTTAGTTAGTAAATTCAATATATAAAACTTAAGGAAAGTGTCATGTTCTGGTGTGTTTTGTTCTAGATCCAGGTGGATCTAGGGAGATCAGTTAGTGTCCGCACCTACCGATTAGTCCGATAACAAAATTGACAACCGTACTGGGGAGACAGATTGTTTCCTAGTTAGTCTAGTTTCCCTTGCTTTGATTGCTTGTTTTCTGGTCTCTGAGTCTGTGGGAGATCCATCTAGACTCTCTAGATCTAAAAGTTCACTCAAATTTAGCCCTTTTTCAAATTTTTTCTTGTTTACAGGCATTCTTGCACTGTACCCTTTAGTGGCCTGTGAGAATCATTGATGTTCGCACCTTACTGTTCAGTTAGGTGCAAACTTCTCACACCCTACCAATGTCTAGCCTGTGAAAATACCTAATTATCGCACTGCACTCTATTGCTAGGCTGTGAACTTGTTTGTAAACATTTTTGAATTGAGTCTTGTCATCTTTTGATGACCCAGTTTTGCTTTGATCAACTGGATTGAACTTTTGGACCCTATATTGATCTGTTTACATTTTGCTTGACATTCTTTGAGTTTCTTTTAGTCATCTTTTCTTTGTTTGGTTTTGAAGGATTAGTCTCTTGCTTTGAGTGTCTTTCAATTACAAAGCATGTGTTTTCTTTAGAATTGTTTGGGGAAAGATCATATTTCTTCTGAATAGTTC
>JZKD02S2334068.1:226420-240277 GCA_000966675.3 Picea glauca
AATTTTGTATGCTCTCCTTTTCCCTCATGCGGTTTGTCCCATTTTAGGACAAGGTCACCTACCTCAAAATTTCTGTCAGAGGCAGAATTGGAATCAAACCAGCTTTTAACAATGATTTGATGTTGATCCAATTTCTGTTTCGCTTGAGCCCTCACTTCTTATAATTTTAACAAAGCGTTAATTCGATTCTCCAAAGGGGAACAATCTTCTTTTTGTATTTTCTGCGATAGCTGTAGGGAGGGAAGGAGGATATGTGGTGGAAAAATCACCTCTCTGTCGTAAATGAGAAAGAAAGGTGAGTTACCCACAACAGTTTTATGAGTCACTCTATCAGCCCAGATTGCGTTTAACAATGCGTTATGCCAATTTTTATGGTTTTCAGAGACCGTTCTTTTGATAATTTTGATCAGATTTTTATTAGTCGACTTTGCCAATCCATTGCCTTGGGGGTAATAGCTGGTAGAATACTTTAATTTAATTCCGTTTTCTAGAGCGAAATCACTCATCTCAAGAGACGAAAAATAAGAAGCATTTTCAAATACTAGGCAGTCAGGGATACCAAAATGAGTAATAATATTCGAATTCAAAAAAGATATTACCTGACTGGTATTTACATCTTTTAATGGGGCAGCCTCGGACCACCTGGTGAAGTAATCTATGACTGTTATGATATACTTATGCTGCTGTGAGGATGGTGGATTGATTGGACCTATAATATCTAGACCCCACTGCTGAAAAGGGGAGTCTACTGAAACTGGTTGCAGAGGGAAGGCTGGTTTCTGTATCCGTCCAGATGCTTTTTGAAAAATTATACACTTGCGACACAAAGCATGAGCATCTTTAAAAAGTGTAGGCCAGTAGTAACCTTCTCTTAATACTTTATGGACAGTGGTATCTCCACCAAAATGCCCTCTTGCTTCTCCTGCGTGCAATTCCAATAAGACCTTTTCTGCTTCATTTTTCTCAAGATAGTGCATTAGTACTCCATCAAAATTTTGACGAAACATAATACCATTAATCAGTTGAAAGGAAGAAGATTTTAATCTTAGTGCTCTTCTTTTTGTGGGATCCAAGTGACGGGGAACTGATCCATGTTCAAGACAAAATTTTATATCATCATACCAAGGACTAACAGGATTTTGTGCACAACAGATTAGATTTTGATAGTGTTGTCCTGGATTTGACATATCATTTTCCTCTTACTGTCCTGTAGCTGAGTCAACGACTACCTTTCATAACCCTTGGCCTCTTACTATTTTTGCTGGGGCGATTTCTATGTCATACTCTTGCAAGGATGTGACCCAGTTTGCCATTTTTTTGCCTAGTTCTTTTTGTACTAACAGATTTCTGACAGCCAGGTAAGGGACAATGATTTTCGTCCTAGATTTCAAAAGATAAGATCGGAAGTGCTTTACTGCTTTGAAAACAACATAGGCTTGCTAATCTACTGTTGGGTAATTAAGTTCTGCCTCTTTGAAAGCTGAGCTCATAAAGACAATTGAGACTTCATTGTTATCGACGTTCTTTTGAGTTAGGACAGCGGCATAAGAACGGTCAGAAGCGAACGTGTAGAGGGTGAAGTCTTGCAAAAAATCAGGGCTCATTAGAGAATGAGCGTCTATTATGGCCCTTTTTATTGAATTAAAAGCCTGGTTTTCTAAAGGTCCCCAATGGTATTGTACGCCCTTTTTTATTAGGTTTTGTAATGGTCTCACCATTTCTGAAATGCTGGGGACGAATCTCCTAACAAAGTTTATCTGACCTAAGAAAGATTGCATATAATTTTTTGACGAGGGAGGGGGGAGTTTCGAAATGACTTGAGTTCTTTCAGGGTCGATAATCATCCATTCGCTTGATACAATAAATCCTAAGAGTTTACCTTGTTCTACTGCGAATATAGATTTTTTAAGATTCAAAGAAATGTCGTACTTACGACATCGCTGTAGAACGGATCTTAAATGATCTAGATGATCTTCTTTGTTTTTCGAGAAGACAGTAATGTCATTCAGGTAAACTACGACAGATTGATTGATTAAGTCTCGGAAAACGATGTCCATTGCTCTTTGGAAAGTGGCACCGGTATTTATGAGCCCAAAGGGCATCTTCCTATAAGCGTAGGTGCCCCATGGAGTGCGGAAGGTGGTTTTAAGTTGGTCTGGAAGGGACATAAGGAATTGGTTATACCTTGAAAAACCATCCAATAAGGACAATCTTTCAGAACCAGATACCTGTTGAAGGCTCTGTTCCATGGGTAGGACAGGGTAGTTGTCTTTATCAGACACTTAATTACGATTTCGGAAATCGACACATAGTCATATTTCACCACTCTTCTTCTGGACAGGGACAAGATTAGAGACCCATTGTGTGTGCCTAACTGGGAAGATTATCTTAGCGTTCAGGAGTTTATTTAATTCCTTCTTGACAGTTGGTTCGAGTTTTGGGTGCATTTTCCTTAACTTTTGTTGAAAATGTTGGGTTTGAGGTTTCATAGGAATAACGTGTTGTATGATGTTAAGATCAAAGGTTTTTAGGTCGTCGTACATCCAAGCAAAAACATCTTTGAATTCCTTAAATAATTTAATAAACGTTTCTTTTTCTTGTTCAAAACATCCCACCCCTAAATTAATGCACTGTGGGTTGTCTTTAGTTCCCAAGTTTACTTTTTCATGCGTCAAAGAGGAAATATTCGTTTTACAGTTCACTGATTTTTTGAACTTGTCGTGAAGATCATAAAATTTTTCTAATCTAACTACAGATTTTGGGATAAAATTTACCATGTCTGATGAAGATTCTGGAGATCTTGGATCTGGTATTATTATAAAGTCATGAAGATTTTTGTCATGAGTACCTTCGTTGATTATTGCGCCCTGGACAGTTTCTTCCATATGCATGAAACTTATAATCTATTGATCGTCATCGAAGACTCTCCAATTCGTGATGTTGTCTGGGACGGATGGTCTGAACAATAGTTCGACGAAGAATGCATTCGGAGATAAGCCTTCTGCAGGGAAAAGTTTCAAAGCTACGCTAGCTAACAAATCAAATTCTGAATTATTCAATCTAGGAATATAATTTATGTTAAATGTAACAAACTTATTCATCAAATTCCATACCTCAGATTAGTGGCTTTTAAGGTGCAGAGATAAACAATGGATAAATTTTTTTACCTGTCTAACCACGATTTCCGAATCACCAAAGACAGTCAAATTTTGAATGTTCATATTTAATGCTTTCCCGAGGCCTTGCAATAATGCCTCATATTCTGCTGTGTTGTTTGTACATTCGAATTCTAACCTGCACGCAATCAGGGTCTTGTTACCTGCTGGATCGATGATCACGCAGCCTGCACCAACTCCTTCCTTGGATTTTGACCTTTCAAAGTAAAGAGACCATATTTGATTGTTGTCGGTTGCATGTGACCACTGGGCAGAAGCTGTTGGCTGCGTATATGTCAAAATTTCAGACTGTTGTTTCGGGTTAGTGATAGTGGAAGTTTTGGCCATGAAATTGCCGAAAAATGTATCCATCCCCTGTATTTCGGGTGAATCGGTAGAAGGAGTGAATGGTTCATTGGGATCATTTAAATTCGTCACCATGAACTTTAGGTAACGTTCATGATTTACCTTGATTCTATTGGGCTTTCCATTCTCGGGTAGCCACAAGTGAGACCAATCCGTCACAAAATAGCTGTGTAGCTGTTTTGACCAGTCTCTGCTTAAAAACAAACCATAAACTTCTGGGATATCTACAAAAATAATATCAATCACTTGATGAACTTTAGGGTTAGACGAAAATCTTATAAGCACATTTCTCAATTCGCCTATAACTTTAACACTAGTTCGATCAAGCTGACTGATCTTCAAGGTGGATGGTTGAACTTCGACATTAATCTTTTGACAAACAGACCAAGGCATTATGTTAGATGACGCTCCTGAATCTACCATACGGTTGTGCACGTTCCTATTGAAGATTTCAAAAGTTAACAAAAATGGATGGACATTTCTGCGAGTACTAATGGTGGAAGCTTGTTGCTTTTTACTCGCGGCCTCTAAAACTAATTTATCTACATTTGTTACATTATTTATAGGAAGGTCTCTTTTCTTGTGAGAATCAGAAGTAGTTTTGGTGGAGGCCTTCTGAGGAACTTTGGGGTTGTTCTGAACACCTTTGTTACTGCTTTGATTTCCATTTTTGCTGTTCTCTGCAATATTTTGTAGCATTTTTTGCAGAAGAAAAGGGAATTTTAATAATTCATAAACAAAAATATTAGCCCTAAGCTTTTTTAGATCTTCAACCAAATCATAATCTAAGCTTGGGTTTACTGAATTCTGTTTAGTCTTAGTTGATTTAGATTGTTTTGGAGGCAAAGTCGTAGTGATTTCAGAAGAAGGGTTGTTTGCTGTCTTACTCCTAGTATTGTAAGGATGCACTGTTTCGAAATTAGATTGAAAAATACTATCCGAAAAATGACCAAAAATGTTCGGAGAGGATTCATCTTCTTCCACCGTCTCTTGTTCAGCTACTTCCTCAGGGATCTCAGGAGGCATCAAGTTATCCTGTGCTTCTAGAATCATTTGAATAACGAATTGCAGGCTTTCTAGATTTAGGCTTTTAGTATTTGAATTAGGTCAGTTGGTGGGAAAAGGCTTCCTAAACGGGGGTTTGTAAGGCCCTTTGCTTGAAGAAGCTTCTTCAACCATCATTTTCAAATCTATAACTTGATTGGACAATTTTTGAACGACTTTCTGTAAGTTTTCTAAATCTGAGCTTTTTGGTTGGGCTTTGTTTTGGGAAGGTCTAGGGAGGATTTCGATTTTCTTTTTGGAAGATGAACTAGTCTCGGTTTCATTGCTAGTAGTGTCCTTCAAGCTTGGGATATCTTTCTCGATCTGACTAGCCTCGCTTCTAACAACATGGCTTTCTTGGATCTCTTTACCCAAATGGCTATGCTTTGATGTAAGGCTTTCATATAATATGCTATAATAAGATTCTCGGCAGGCATCGAATCCGTAGGGATTCGGTTCTTTAGTGTCAAGAACCTTTGATTAAAGTCTTTGATCTTCTCTTTGGGGTTCATTCTTAAACTAGAAAGCTCTATGACTAGAACTTCAGGAGACTTGTCGTCTCCGAACTTCTCAAGAAAACAAGATTCAAACTTCTCCCATGACACGATGGTGTGGGGTTGTTGGACAAAGTACCAGGTAGAGGCATTGCCCTCAAAGGTGTAGGGAAACAATCTACAGACTACATCTTCGTGCTCGACACTACGGAGTCTAATGACCAACGTAAAATTTTTGATGTGATCTTTGGCGATCTGTTTAGAGTCCGGATCAAATTTAGGGAGCCATTTCTCCGGGTTTGGGTAAGGGATGCTGAGGCTCAGGTATGGCCATTGCATCTTGGTCGAGCCAGATTCTGGCGGGATTATTCTGGTTGGCCATAGGTGTGGGTGGTGTCGAAGGCTGGGATGAGGAACTGCCTTCGTCAGAGGAATCTTCTCCAGAAAAAGAAGGATATGAAGGAGGTGGTGATGGTGGTATACCAGATCCTCCTGCTGCAGGAGTGAGGATTGGATCTGTAGGGTTTAAAGTAAGGTCAGTGCCTCCAAGTTGTACTCCGATATCAGAGAAGTCTAATGGTTGGTCCAAAGGTCGGTTTGGTTGTATTAAACGGGCGAAGGCATTGTGTGTTCTTATGAGAGATTGGCGAACAATATCTTGTATGTCACCACCCGTAGGATTTGGAGTTACTGGTTCAACTGTGATCCGTAGATCGTCGTTTGATGTGGTTGTTGTTTGAGGGAAAATGTTGTTGTTTGAATGATTTCTAGTCACTATAGGTGAGCGGGTAGGTGGTGGAGGAGTCTTACGACCACCTCGTGCCATTAATAATTTTCAGGCCCTCCTTCTAGCGCCATTTGTTGACGGGCGAAATAGACTGCTCGTCAACTGGAGGAGTGAATCCAGTCCGGGGTTGTCTACTTAACCCAAGCTGTTTGGGATTAATCCACTTCGACGGGTTTAGCGGCTCCGTTGGCCGATCTAAGTCCTAAGAAAGTTAAAAAAACAAAACTAAAGAAAATAACTTAATGAAAAACACTCACTGAAAACTATATACAAATCTAAAACATACTTACAATTTGCTAATTAATATTTATATGTACAATATAACTTAATTAATATTTATAAAATAGTTCTACTTATTATATGTACAATATATCCAAATGATTATATCTCTAATATATGTATAACGTTTACAGAATGCAATTTTTAATCTAAATCTGCGAAAATCAAATATGAATTGATTTATTTAACGACAGGAAAACTATCATTCAATCTTTTTTGATTTATTTTTTATAATGTTTGTACACCAGAAATGAAATAACCAACTATCTAATTGAAAAACAAAGATAACAAACAGTAAAATGTGTTTAGATTACAGGAAATTTCTATATTAATTAAACTAATAAAATAAAACGAGCAAACTAACCTGTAATCGCATCTCCTATTGGTCCTGTGTATAGCATCCAATTTCGATGTTTGATGAGGCAAACCAACAACAAATCTTACAAATGCTTCTCGTAAACGCGAAGCAGTAATGATTGAATGCTAATGACAAAACATAGAAGAGATGTAGTAACAACAATTTTATAATTTCACAAATGGCCACATTGAGATAAATCCTGCTGTGAAAACTTGTGTATAAATGTTCAGTGAATAAAGAAGATGAATATTCTAATCCCAGATTTGAACAAAATAATTACTGTATGTTATATATGGCACATAAAACATAGATATCATATAAATTTCATCACACCAATCTTCAATAAACCATGATATCTATAGTAGTCACAATTTAATTACAAATCAAAACGACCATAACTTGAATAAAAACACGATATATCGAAGCTAAAGTTGTGCAAATATCATCTTATATTCAAGTCTATCAATCATAAATCCATAGTTTTTTTCTCCTAGGCAACGATGATCTCCAGTTTACAAAACAACACATTTATATAGGTTACAGGAGCAAAACGTTTCCTGTTGATAACATCTAATTTGTTCCAAAAAATGTTGGGGATGCAACCTCCCAGATTCTACTTGATACCAAAAACTAACAACCTATTCTAAAAAAACACAAAGATAGTATGCTGAGCGATGCCAATAGTGCTTCAAATATCCTTAGGAATCATAGGTTCCTGAAAACACATAAGAATAAAAGATTTCAGATGTATTTTCAGTTATCAAAACAAGTAATTCGAATTTTTCTAACTAGCTACAGAATCTCACGATTCTGTAGCTAGTTATAATTATAACTAGAATCATATTTTAGTGAATCAATCAAAACAAACTAAAGGTAATATATGTAAACAAATCATGTATCCTAATTTGAAAAATACAAAATCATCCTAAACTTATTTTTAAAAAATCATACCTCAGATTAAGGGATTCGACTTAATCAAGCAATCTTTGAATTTACTATTGCAGTTGCTACTTCCATGTTCTTAAAAACAACAGACCCTGTTGTTTTTTGGCGTTTGTCTTTGGTTTGAGCTACAGATTTAAGTCTTCTATTCTCCTTCGTTAGCAAATTCACCTGGTCTTCCAAGGATTTAAGCCGAGACTGAAGTAAAGGCATGTCTTTGTAATACCTATCGTTCCATGATCGACATTCATTACATTGCGGCTGAATAGACTGTGTATTAGCAGTGATAGTATTAATAGGTGGGGAATTTTTCGTTTGACCTGTAGGTTCATTACTGAGTTTGATTCCAGGGAAATCGGGATTGTCCTTTAGACACGGTGGAAGGTTTGTAACATAATCATAGGGTTTATCAGAGCAAAGTCCATATGAATATGGATATTCTTTGGCCAAGAATCTTTCAATTTCCGAATCGGAATCCTCGGTTAACACAATTGCGTTTTGGTCTGCACAGGGCTTGGGTTTATTTCGGGCACATCGTGAAACCCAACGAGCGGCCTTTTTACTCTTAGAATTGATATCAATGTTGCCTTTACACTTTTTCCTTGTGGATTTTTTAACAGTCTTAACACCACCCTTAGAATACGAATCTGGTAGAGTGTCCGGTTGGGTAGTGTCAGGATAGGTTGAGGGTTCCAAATTAGAAATAGGATCACAGGGAAAGAGTGAAGGAGGAGAGATGGTAGGATTCACGAGGGTTTCTGTGACGACAATCTTGTCAACCTGTCCCAACTCACTGCTACCAAAACCATTTCGTAACAGAAAAACATCTCAACAATCATTGTTTAATTTCAACTGATGTATAATAATAATCTTGATCAAACAATGGGGGAACAAACTAGAATCAGACTTCTGGCTTTTAAACTGCTTTGCCATTTTGTATAGACTTCGAAGGAGAAAATAGGGCATGTTCAGGGGGAAATCGATAAAACTCATGAGCAATTGCAAGTGATACAAGAAAACCAACCCATATCTCCCCTCACAGGTAACAAACTGTTTCACAATAGCTAAAAGATCATGCCATTTAGGTTTTAAAGCTGAGACAGGCATACCTCGGTCGCAACTGGTAATTCTCCTTGAGGTGAACAACAATGACCAGGGAACCTCTTCAACCTTTGAGTTTTTGAACCATTTTTGTCCCACAGCTGGTAGATCAGTAGCTTGGCTTATAAAATCTTCATTTAACTCAAGCTGGACGTCTCCTATTTTTTCTCTGCAACCGTCGAATGTCAACGCGAATTCTTGAGCAACTCTTAGATTAAAACCCTCAAAATTTTCAACAAACACACGCCAACCATTCCTTTCTAAGTCATCTTTGGCATTGTCAAATGATAACAATGTTTGGATGCCGTTGGGCTCAATCCTCACCACAGGATCCATGGCTATCAGCAGGGAATCAACACGGGATTTAGAGGTAGGGTTTGATAGAATAAACACAGAGCCATCGCCCCGAGTTTCCTAAATGCAATGCAAAGACAACTCGAAATGGTAGGCAAGAGCATTAATTACCATGTGTGTGAGAGAGGTCGTGTAGATCAAGGCCATGCAAAACTATAATACCAGGCTGTACTTGGAATGACACCTCGGCATAATGGTACGCACAATGATCAGAACAATTGAAAACAATAGTATGCATATCCATGACTTGATCACAAAAATTAATATATCAAATAAACAATTGAATCAATAAAATTTTATAAATCAAAACCCCAATGACATTAGTCAAATACTAAATGAGTGGAGGTTCTATACTCATGTAACCAAGGCGTGTTTAAGACCAAGGGGTTATGACCAGGAAAACAACCATGTTCATAGCTAAATACGACAATTCGACAATAGACCATATGAACATTAACCCTTTAATCAGAAAAAATGAAATCAAGTATGAATTCCAGCTGTGAGTTTTCATGCTTACAGTCATGAAAACAAAAATCGAAAAACAGGTATGTAGAAAGCGACAAGTGACAAGTGTCATTTAATGAGAAAGGTTGTGATGAATAACGAGAATTTAAAGACCCCGTGTAGGCAGCTTGTAAAAATAGAAATTATATTATTTGCTGCCAACACACTATTGAAGGGAAGAGTTCTAATTAAGTCCTTTATGTAGAATATAAGATTCTTGTATGGAATATGTTTTGGTGCTACAAATTTAGTCCCTTATACAATACTTTAAAGACATAGTCATCCAATGTGTGCCTCAATAAGTTAACCACACTTTTTACCTTTATATTGCATCCTTACCCATCAACTTCATCATTTTACAGTTGCTCACAAATCCATGTTCTATCCTTCCACATTTGTCTCTTCTCTGGCTCCACATATTTATTGATATTTGTAGATATTTTAAAATCCTTTTCCTCCTTGGAAATGGGGCTAGCTTCAAATATATTTCATATTTGAATACCCAACATGCTAGAGAGCTTTAGATAAAGAATTAGTAGTTGTCTAGAAATATAGTCCAAACTATACCACATCCTCTTTATCTCATTTTTAATTGATTTCATTCTAGTGTTTTTGAATATTGCCAAATTTCTTTGATTATGATAGTGGTGTTTTATCCATGCAATTTTAGGAATGATATTGTTTTCACGACATCACTTAAGAAAGGTTAGGTCCACCATTCTTCAAGTCCTTCTCAATTACATTTTTTCAAGCAAGTGAGTCTCTACTAGTAATTCCCTTCCATGGAGGGAATTAATAATGTTGTTGATTTTTTTCATAGGTAAATTACAAGATTTTTGGAAAACCTACATCCCTATTATTTATTCCAACATTTCTAGCCTTTGATGCAAGGCTCATCATCAGAGAGAAACCAACAAATAATACATTTGATGTGGTTGAAGATGAGATAGTGAACCATGTGATATAAATAAAAAAAAAATATTTTTATTAACTAACCCAAAACCCTAGGGAATGACGATCTCAAAGACAAACCATAACCAAATGTTTAACCAATGAAGAGGGTTAAGGAATAAAAACAAAAAAGTAAACAACATTGATGAAAGAAGAAAAAACTGAGGATTTATTTTGCAAATGACAAGTTTCTAAGTGTTATGATAGTTTCGAACCGTCATCTCTATTTAAAGTGTTACCGAGTTTTTCAATTTCAACTGATTCTATTATTCAATGTTTGATTATGTTATCAACTTTGGAAACACCATTTGTTTCTTCATTGTGAATATGGTGCATAATGTTTGATGCCTGTTTTGTAAGAGCTGATATTTGGACATGATTATGATTGATATCTGCATAATTCTCCTTTAACCTAACATGAAATGAGAATCTAGTTTCTCCAATCTAGTTTTTCCAAAGCCCTAAAACCCTAGGGATATTACACATGTTTACTAGGGTGTCCATCCACAAATGTGGAAAACCATCCATAGGTTTCATTGTAGTAATTGGTTTCAATCCCCGTGGATTAGGTGCACTAGTTTAGACAAACATATTTATTGAACTTACTTGAGTTTTTCCTATAATTGCGCTAGTATTATAGGGCCTCCTTTAATACTCCTCCAAGAGGTTATGAGTTTGAACTCAGAAATAGTTATCCTGAGATGCTTTTTGTATAGTAAAGTCATTAAAGTTATCGGGGTCCAATGCAATAGAAAGGAGCAAGCTAATAATGGAGTATTCTTCCCTTCTAGGCGATTCTTGGTCACCATGTCAGCTCTTAGTGTGTTACCTTTTAAGACCTGTAGTTACATTTTCTCTCATCTTGGTCTCTTGAAATACTACATTTATGCATGCTTTATGGCCACTTGTACCATCGATGAAAATAGGGAATGGTCTAGGTAGTGGAAAAGAAGTATCTCGAGGCAAAGGATTTGGTGCAACTGGAACAAACAAGGAACTATTTTCCATTAATTATGTAACGTTCACTCCATTTGGCGTCCAAGTTGGTCCTACAGGATAATCCATTAGGCCTGGCACAACAAAACTCCTTTAAATATTTTTTCCCCCTCAACATTGACTGCTATCATTTCTCTTGTTGCTAAGATAAATAACTATATTTTGCCAAGGGATGTGCCTACTATCACAAACTCATCATTGCTTCCAAATAGAAGTATTAAAAACATGACTTTTAGGAGAATCCCAAGGCTTTGTTGATCCTGTTGATGTAAAAAAACACCCGAGTCATCTATAAATATTATAGACTGTGGTTTTATAACTTATTTCCAGCCAGTTTCAAGCCTTATCCTACCTTTTTAAAGCCCTATTTCATCTGTATCCTACCTATTGTTTTCTGATTCAAGCCCTATCGCTACACCCTCTCTAATCAATTTATGAAATTATTGTTCCTTGTTGTTCTTTTCAGTTATAAGGATGTTAGGATTTTTTGGGCAGTGTTTGTTGATTACAGAGGTCTTGTAGCTCCTATATTTGGCTTAGGTATTTCAGCCTAACCTTTCTAAAATCCCCAAGAAACAATCCTAAAAGATAGGGGGATTCACGATCCTTGTTTTTGTGTTCACTGCAAAGAAAATGATGAATATCTCTCACTCATTACTTCCACTTGTTCATGAGGTATAGGATGCTACTTCATTTATAAGGAGATTTCATTTTCCTTCTATGATGGTTCTCAATGTGGAACAACCTTTGATGCTCGGGCATATTTATACATTAATGGATGTAAGGGGAAAGGAGTATTGAGAAGTGTTTTGAATTTGTCGCTTAAAAGTTTTCTGTTGAAGGTGGCTTGATAAGAATAAAACATTTTTTCAAGAGTTGATTTCAATGTTGAAAGAAATGTAGCAAGGATGAATATCACGATACCACAGAGTAACAAACTATCCTTCTTGTTCAAGTATGTTGTTTACATTGTTGTTCAGTGTAGCATTGCTATACTCTTGTTTAATTCAGCTGCTGATGATTTTATTTGATTCCCATACAACAATTCCATAAAAGACAATATAGGAATTCCATTTTAGTTAATTTTAAATGTTGTTGAATTGAATTTCTTGTTAACTTTTTCCTATGGATCCTTGGTATTTTTCTTACAGTGAAATGGGCACTCCTAGATCTTCAGGAAAGCTGGAAACTATTATAGTTGAGAATGCAAATGATGAAATGGGTAATTGGATCACGTTACGGGTGTCCATTGGGTCTTGGGTTACTTTGCAACCATCAAGGAATCGAATTTGGAAAAAAAGAAGAAAAGACTAGACGATTTAAAATGTCATTGGAAAGGTGTAGTAAGGGCATTTAAGCAGAGCCAATAGAGTGAAAAGGTGGAGAAGGTGCTTATAGCTCATGTGTATGATCATAAGGACATACTCAAAGAGTCTGTTTCCAAATTGTAAGGGCTCGTCATTTTGTAAGCATTGAATTTTTTTTTTTTCTAATTTGGGATTTGAGTATTAAAATATGAATGCCCTAGCTTAGATGGATACTTAATGTGGTTTATATTTTTTATGTGTAGCTTTGTGCATTTATGATTTTGAAGAATGGAAAAATGTGGAGAGTATTACCAATATTTTACGTGTTTTCCATTCGCAAATAAGAGAGATACTCTACGAGGGAAAGAATTCCATGTCATTGAGGGAAGAAGGGGTTTGGTTTTATAAGTATGATTACTTTCTTCCAAGTAGTAAAAGGGTTGGACGAATTGAAGAAGCCAAGTCACCCACACTTCATGAAATTGGCTTACCAAATTCTAATCCAACATTAATTGATTGCATACGTTCAAAATTAGTTCTTGAAATTCAATTTGGTATGCAGGATAAGGGTGGTGCATGTGATCATTTTGGTATGCACTTACCATTTTTGTTTTTTGTTGAAGTGTTCAAGGAAGAGGACTCTATTCGAATGACTAAGAAGACATATTCTTGCACAAACCCCTCTGACATGTTATTATCCAACTTATGTTACTATGGATGGAATACAAGATTACATAGTGTGAATGGAGAACAATTAAAATGTGTGTTGAGTGTAGAGACACTTCGTTTTAGGTAATGTTTTACAATTTTGGTTTTTCCTTTTCTTTGACTTTCACAATTTTTGACATCACTTTCTAACTATTTTTTCATTCTCTTTAACCTGTAGATATTCAATACCGAGACAAACTCTCTATGTTTCTTTTAAGTTTCAACGTTTTATGTAGATAAGGGAGAACATGGATTGGATTTGGATGCAAATAGAGAAAGACAATGACGATGACACTCACTATCCTCTAATATCCATTGATGTTTTGAAGGATGGTGCACATTTCAAAACATTGTACATGGAAGAAAAATGGAATTTGTTTGAATTTAGAAGACACCTTGAATTCTAAGAGGAATTGAGCCTTGAGGAAGACTTCTATTTTATTCACAATGGAAAAAGGGTGAGAATTTGATAGTTTATGTATGTTTCTTCATTTTATAAACATAGTTTATT